>VZQC01014031.1:71174-227644 GCA_009823505.1 Rhizomys pruinosus | reverse complement strand
AATTTTAGGTTTTTATTTTTGACCCATGAGTCTCACAAAAAGCAAATATATACCTATCGGGTGGAGTCAAGGCACAGATTTCATCAAGTTCACCCATGCTGTTTTGGGTTACTGTATGTGATTAACTTGGGAAACAAACTTTATTTTTAAATTAAATCATCCTATAGGTGAAAGAGATTGCTGCCAGGTGATACTATAGGACAGCAAAATTATAGAACCGTCTTTAACTCGAGTTCCAGGGGAATCAGATGCCCTCTTCTGACCTCCGCGGCATTGCACGACACAGGTGCACAGACATACATGCAGACAGTACATTCATACACATAATAAAATAAATAAAATAAATAAAATAAAAATAAAAGGCAATAAGTAACCTTGATGTGTTGGAGATTGAATCTGTATTTCCAAAGACAGAGAAAGCCAAATGTCTTCCCAACAAATTTTTGGACAAGAAATATTTACAAAGAATATGTGGGGATATTTGGCAATTAGCTATAGTATGAGAAAGTGCGATAGATGGCAGAGAAATTAGAGGATACCTGAAATGCATAATGAATACTGGCATTGGAAATAGTTTCTGTATAGGAAAAGTGGTACAGTGAGGACAATGGAGAAATTAAAAAGCAGTGGGTTATATTTAAAAAGGAATCTGAAACCGGAAAGAATAAATTAGACATATAATGTAATGAGAACTATGAATGAAATGATACTCTTAAGAAAATTATGTATCAAATCTGTCATTAAATTTAAAATGTCCAAGGGAAAATGGGACTGATCAATTACTTGGTAAATCATCACTGGAAAACAAAAATAACTGATCTTTTTTTTAATGAAGTGAGTTAAGGAGAAACTTGAACTATAACATGAGGAAGAGATGGGACTAGGGGAATTGTGAATAACAACTCTTATCTACAAATTTTGATATATGAAGTTTGATAAAAGGCAAATTATTTTTAATTTTTTATCTGAAAATAAAGCATGATGTAACCTGAATCATGTGGGTGAAGCTGAATTGGCCCTATTTTATAGTGTTCATGATTCTCACTTCTTGTGAGTATTCCCATATTTTTGGCAGAAATTGTACAGTTCTTTACTATGGCATACTCCAGATTGCTGCACATCATATATAACATACACATAGAGATAGAATAATGTTACTAGAATCTCAAAATGTTTAATTCTGAATGACTCTTTACTCCTTGTATACAAAAGATTTTTAAACACTTTTAAGAAGATAGTGCAGCCATTACCCAAATAGTAATAAAAATATCATTGCCAGGCATTGTGAAACAGGACTTCACTCACAATTCTCAGGAGACAGAGGCAATTGGATACCTTTGCAGCTAACCATTGTTGGTAACTCTAGTTTCAGAGGATTAGACACCTTCTTCTAACCCCCATAGGCATTGCAAGACACAGGTGCCGTTATGTACATTCAGGTAATAAATCATGCTCATAAAATTAAAAAAAATAATAAATTTTAAAAGAAAATATCATTTTCATTATTTATGAGCATTTCAAACCACTGTCCATAATCAAATTTAGAACCCCTTCCCAACCCATGCTCCTCATACAGCTGTCAGCTTCACATCATCCATTCTAAATATCAATTTTGTATGGCTACTTCAACAAGGAGCTGAAGGTGAACTCCAACTAAATAAAATTAGCCACCATAAAAACTACATTAAATGGGAATGCTATTTACTAATGATATATAAACATATTTTCTAAGTGTTGAATCTCAATTTCCATCTTATGTTTTGTATACTTTATTTTTTTCAGACAAGGATTATATTTTTTAAAACATTTTTTTAAATTTTATTTATTTATTTTCTATGTGTACGAATGTACTGTCTGCATGTAAGTCTGTGCACCTGTGTCGTGCAATGCCGCGGAGGTCAGAAGAGGGTGTCGGATTCCCCTGGAACTGGAGTTCTCCTGGAATTGGAGTTACAGTCGGTTCTCAGCCACCATGTGGGTGCTGGGGATCGAACCCAGGTCCTCTGCAAGAGCAGTCGACACTCTTAACCACTAGGCTATCTCTCTGGCCCCCACTTAATTTTTTTATCAACCTAGTATATATTTTACCAGAGTGTATATATTATTATAAATTGATATGTGAATGGACAAAAATAAGTCTAGCCATATAGTGATAACAAAATTAATGTTAATGAAAAGAATAGTATCTTATCACCTCTATTACAAATAACTTATTCAGATACTCATATATTAAAGCATAAAACATTTGTAAATTTCAAATTTTATATTCTACTTCATGTATTACACAGTTTTATAAAATTTAAAGATTAATTTTATAAAATATATTAACTTACCAGTAACTTTAATATTGACTTGGTTTTTTTTTCAATATTGAAAATAGGTATGTGATAAGCCACAGGAGCCAAGGGAGGGAGCCAAGAAAGAAGCAGGTATAACGGCAATTGAGACTGACTGAAACATATATGAAAAACATAAAAATTCAATAAAACTGAATGTATTCTTCCTTTGTTACTAAATAGGAGAAGTTGAAATATCCATCTTCTTGTGCCGTGAAATGGGAAGTGATGTAATATTTTTGTTTTACAATATTGCCTAAAACAAGTTAAAAGCATACCAAAAACAAAGGGAAATTGTGGTACTTTGGGGAAAATGTTTTATTTTAAAATATATTGTTTCTTCTTAACATGAAATACAATGTACTAAATATGGTTATTCACTTCATTATTATTTTGAAATTTTATTTATTTTTATTCATATTACTATTTTGCGTACATTCATATGAATACATTGTGTGTATGCAACGCTGGTAAAACCCAGACTAGGGCATCAGATCTCCTGAAACTGGAGTTAAATAAAGTTGTTAACTGTCATGTGCATGCTGGGAACCAAAATGTGTCCTCTGCACATGCAGTCAGAAGCTTTAAGTGTTGAGGGATCTTTCCAGCCACAGGAGATCCACATTTTTCCAAAACCATTTATTTACAATAATTGAATAGGTCCTAAGTCATTGTATTGTGACTGATAAAGATCAGATATTAAATAATCTTCTTTAGAGAGGGGATCATGCTATTTAAAGTTGTTATACTATGTATGGATTAAAATATGGCAATATCAGTGTATAACTACACACGTACAAATGGACTGAAAGACAAGAGACAGCAGGGAAAAGGAGAAAAGAAACAAGAGGGTCTCAGCATGCATGCAACGTATCTAAACCTTAACTTCAGTTTAGACTGGGAAGGAACTGTGTGATTGATAAAATTCATATTTCCTGGGGGCAACATAATTTATCTAGAAGAGAAACACCTATGTTGAAGAGTATTTAAATGTTTACTCTAGAACTCTGGTGTCAGATGCCATCAGCTCTGTGTGGTCTCAATACATCCCTCCCATGTTAACGTCAGGTCTTCGGCAGCAGGGTCTTATTGCCTTCCTCCTGTAGGTATCCCAACTAGAGGCAAGGAGCCCTTACTTTTGTGGGGCCTTGGATCCCCTGGCCAACTCCACCTGGTAGAACAATCCGTTGCTATGTCAGAGCTCTGTATTTAATAATGTTGCCTGAGTGCATAGCCTAGAACTTTAGTTTATTTGGTTCTGAACAGAGAGTAATCCTTATTCACAGTTCCCATGTCTTTTAGTCAATTAAAGAAAGCAGTTTTACCTTTTTGGTTTTATAAGAGATTACCCTCTACAAATGTTTTCTCCCTCCATTTACATTTGGAGATGACCTCATCATCTTCTTATTTCTCCTTGTTCAATGGGTGGGAAGGCAAGGAAGTCTCTCATTTCAGAACCTTTGTGGCTCCTAGAAGGTAAGTTTAATTAGGACTCATTATAACTAGTGGTTTCATGTAGGATCCACAGAGGGGTTCGATGTTTTATGGCAATCTGAGGCTTTTTCTTTTCTTCCTTTGAATGTTCAGACGGGTCGGCCTTTCCGTTGTCTCTTTTTGGTAATCCTACTCAATGCAAACCTGTTATTTTCTTTCTTCCAGCCGTTAAGTTGGTGACGTTTTGTCCTGTTGGAACAAACAAATCTTTTCCCATAGTAGATTTTTTAAGATTTGAATTGCAAGGGTTTTGATGAAAACGTTTCATGTCCTTTTCGTGTATCCCCCCCCTTTTTTTAGCGTATGAGTCTCCCAGAAGACAGTTGTATTATAAAAACCTGCGGAAGAGGGGGCGTGGTAGAATGTAAGGGCTGCGATTGGGGGAATGTGGAAACTACAGCAATGTAGTCTGGACACTCATTTGATCAACTTGATTGAACAACAACACTGTCACCCCCCGCTGGATGGTGGGCTGTAGGTGTTTGGGCACAACAGCCTCAGATAGGTTTTGCATGAAAGGATGCTTGTACTCATGGATTATCACTTATAGCTAAAAATGAAAAAAAAACTGAAAGAAAGATGCAGGACAGTTATGGCAGAATGCATGATCTGGGATGGGGGGGGGTGGGGGGGAGGGAAAGGGAAATAACCCTGAACTGAAATGGGAAAAAATGTATGAAATGCAACAAGCACAATAAAAACTAATTTAAATAAATAAAAATAAATAAATAAAATAAAATGTATAAATTAAAAAAAAAACAAAAAAACAAAATATGAAAACAGAAGTGGTGATTAATTTAATTCTAAGCCCATAGGAGTCACATTTTAACCACACTGCTGCTTTCATAGTAAAAAAAGAAATATGACATAGATGATGCTGTTTGTTTACAACCAAGGATTTTGTGGAGCATCGCACAACTGAGGGACACCATTACATAGTTGTTTTTCTGGGACTGTGTTTTTTTTTTTTTTTTTTTTTTCAGTTCCATCCATTTCCTGCTTCCCAAGGTCAAGAAACAAAAGACACCAAATGCTGGAGAGGTTGTGGGGAAAGGGGAACATCCATCCGTTTGCGGGGTGGGAAGTAAAGTGGTACAATCACAATGTGGAAAGCAGTGTGGAGAACCCTTTAAAAAATTCAAAATAATCCATTGCTGATGTCAGAGCTCCTGTATTAATATATTTTGCTTGAGTGCATAGCTTAAGGAGACTTTAGTATTATATTTGGTTTCTGAATAGGAAATAATCCTTTCCACAGTTCCTATGTCTATTAGTCAATTAAGAAGGCAGTTATAACCGGTTTTATAAAGAGATTACCCTCTATAATAGTTTGTCCTCCATTTACAGTTGGAACACGACCTCATCATCATGCATCATCATATTTCTCTCCTTTTGTCTATGGGGGAGGTAAGAAGTCTCTCGTATTAAAACTTTGCGAACCTAGAAGGTAAGTTTTTTGTTAGGACTATTATAAATAGTTGTTACAAGTAGATTCACGAGGGGTTTGATGTTTTGTACATTCTGAGGCTTTCTTCCTCAATGTTCAGACGGACCAACCTTTTCTGTTGGCACTTTCTTCTGGTAAACATCACTCAATGCAAAGCGTATTTTTCTTTCTCAGCTTGTTAAGTTGGTGACATTTTGACTGTTGGAACATACAAATCTTTTCCCATAGTTAGTTTTAAGATTTGAATTGTAAGGTTTTTTGACAAAAAGGTTTATATACATCTGTAGGCCCCCCCCATTTTTTTAGGTTTTTTGTTTTTGAACCATAGGTTCCCAAAGGCAGTTGTATTATCATACCTATAGGGTGGAATCAGGCACAGATTTCATCAAATTCACCTATGCTGTTTTGGGTTGACTGTATCTGACATCAGCAATGGATTCACCAAGGAGATGTTGGCCAGGGGATCCAAGCCCCCAAAGGTAAAGTCCTCCTTGCCTCTAAACTGGTATACTGCAAGAAGAGAGGTGATAAGCCCTGCGTTGGAAGACCTGACGTTAACAGGGGGAAGATATATTGACACCACACATGCAAGGGTACAAATGGCCTCTGGAAATCTAGAGACTGTTGACCAAAAGCCACTAAACCATAAAGCAATAAGTCTCCTTGAGTCAAGCAAGACTCCCAGTCTAGCACCAACTACACCTCACCTGCCTGAAAATACTGTGCAGCAGAGGCAGCCATTATGCCTGTATATCCCAAAACTAATTGGCTATTGGCTCTCTCCTTGGAGGATAACCATGGCTATGCCAAAAGCTTATATCCATCTCTATGGTTAGGAGATTTATAAGACACAGTAAGACCCTGTCATATTTAACAGAAAAAACGTAATTCATGGATTAACACAACAACCATCCAAACATCTGTGTCATACCAAATAACCTACCATAACATTAGCACGTGTTAAAAAATACTATATATCTAATCGCTTGTGCTTCATTAAAGGATCGAAGGGTTATTCCTGGACCAAACTGTCAGCCCATGAAAGGAAACAGCCAGAATTGACAGATCTAAAGACAGCAAAAACGCCAGAAAAGTAGACGGTTTTGCTTCTCATCTACCTGTGCCCCGTTTCTGCTTCTTTTTTTTATTTTTTTTATTTTTTATTTTTGTTTAATTAATTAATTAATTTTTTTAAGGGATCTACAATACAAATGACACAGTTGTTTTGCAGATAGCATTGATGTACTCATAATGTCATACAATCAGGTAATTGGTGATTTTGCAAGTATCTATGTCAAATTTTTGAACAACCCAAGGTTCCCTAGACCAGTTGGAGAATGTGCTTGCTGACATGGTTGATCAACAGGAGCCAGACTATATTCCTGTAGTCTCATCATGGCTCACCCCTATCTTCCACATCCCTTACAATCTACCATGCTCCCTTCCGTAGGGAACAATATGCAGAAGAGGGGCCGTGGTAGAATTAAGGGCTGGCTAATGGGGTGAATGGTGAAATCTAGCACAAATAGTCTGGCACTCATTTGATCAACTGATGAACATACAAGGCCGCCCCCTCCCCCTGCTGATGTGGGCCATGGGCTGTGTGGGTTTTGGGCCCCTGCTTGCAAAGGTTTTACATGAAGGATGCATACTCATAAATTATCACTTATTGCTAAAAAATGAAAAAAAAAAACTGAGAAAAGATTGCAGGACAGTGTTTGGCAGAATGCATGATGTTGGGATGAGGTGGGGTGGGAGGAAGGGAGAGGGAAATATGCCCTGAATGAATTGGAAAATGATGTATGAAATATACAAGCATCAATAAAAAATAAAAATAAATAAAAATAAAAAATAAAAAAATGAATATTAACAATAATAAAACTAAATAATAAAAAAACTCACAAAAGCCTACCACAATGCTTAGCCATACCACTCCTGGTATATATCCACAAGACACACATCCTACTGCAAAGATACATGCACAGCATGTTTTTACAGCCTCTTCAATAGCAAGAGTTGGAACCAACCCAAATGCCCCTCAACTGATGACTGGATAACAAAAATGTGGTACATCTACACAATCGAGTTCATGCAGCGGTGTAAAGAAAGAGACCACAATGAGCGTCTGGCAATGGAATGGAACTGAAACAATAGGTAAATGAATAACACAGTCCCGGGGGTGGGGGAGTGAATGATTTCCCTCATTTGTGGATGCTAATACCAAATCCCCAGTTTGACAGGCAAACTGAGCAACTGTTATTTTATATTTCATTGTATCTGAAAGCACCTGTGCTATTCCAATGTGAATCCCTTAATGGGATTCTAGAATTGTCAACCACTTGATTCACACATTGTAATTACCATATATGGATGGAAGATATGTATTTAATGTTCTAAAAAAAGGAATGTAAAAATACGCACTTTTTACCTGCATGTGCGATGTTGTTAAAATGTGAATTTCTAATGTGTTTAAGGAATCAACCTATAGTTTATTTTCAGAATTTGTTAATTTTGATTATGTGTGGATGTGTATAGGCATATTTGGAAATAATAAAAATAAAAAAAATAAATAAAAAAGAAAGATGACATCATAAACTTTGCAGGAAATGGAGATACTTCTTAAACAAATCAATAGAATTTGGTGAGTTGGGATGGAGTGATGGTGATGGGTCAGCTGTTGAAAGTACTGGCTGCTCTTGCTGAGGACCTGTGTTCGATTCCCTGGAACGTACTTGGTGGCTAACAACCTTCTGTAACTTCAGTTTCAGAAGATTTCATACTCTCTTCTGGCCCCCACAGTCATTGCAGGTCATCGGAGTACTTAGATAATTCCAGGCAAAACACTCATATACATAAAATAGAAACAATAAATTTATAAAAATAATTTGGTGAATTATTGGCTTAAGTAAAGATATTTTGATGCTACAACTTCTCAGAATACCTGATTCTTTTTTGATATTTCCTTTAACTGTTGAGAGAATTCCAGATGTATTTCAAAGACATCTGTATTTTTAAATTGAAATATGAAGTAGGCTCTGGCACATATGGAATATGAAATTGAGCACATTTCTGCTTTGATTTTTATTTCATAGTTTACTTAATTCAGGACCAATAATTATATCTGTAGTGGTGTGTGTGTGTGTGTGTGTGTGTGTGTGTGCATGTGTTGTGTTTCAGTTATTGCATTAACCTTAAAATGTAGCATCTTCCAAAGTAATTTTAAGTTTCAATTAACATTGATCCTGTACAATATTTACTCTGTTTTCCTTTCCTCATGTTTTGGTAACTGGTTACAAATATTAGATTAATCTCTTCCAACACAGAATTTCCCTATATTAGCCTTTACAAGTTTCATCCAACAGAAATAAAACATGCTTAAACTCAAATAAAATAATGAATTTAGATGTCAAATTTATAAAACACTTTAAACAACATAAAAATACAGAGCACTCTTTATTATCTTAAAGAATGCACACAAAGTGTAGAACTTTAAACTCTACCATTTAAGCAATATATTATATGATTTAGAAGCATTTCATTTTAATACATTTCATTTTTGTAATAATTTGTAATTTCTTTCTTCAGAGTCATGATTTACTCTAACATTATCAGCAGCAACTTAACTCAATGTTTTAAGAGAATAGATACACTTGCTTCTTCAAACTAACTTAAAAAGTCAAAGATACTGCATCCTAATATTAGCATGTCTCTCCTTTCCAAAATGTATACTGAGCATTGATTTCTAATCACAATTTATTTTCAACATTATTAGTGTTTGCAGTATACATTATTTGGCTACCTGTGATATAAAATTACCTCATTCCTTCATATATATAATATATATATATATATAATATATATATATATATATATATGTAATATGTATATATCAAGGAATGAGTAATTTATAACTATTTATAAAAACCCTTCTAATTTTTGTAGCTCTTTCCTGTTGGTTGAAGCATATCTTGCTGGACATAAAGAAGATTCATAAGATTAAGAAAGCTCAGGAAATCTGTGAGGCAGAGTAAGCTCAGAAATTTACAGTAACCACAGGGTCCCTATCAAGATTATATAAACAGTAAATACTTGCAAGGTAGAAGGAAATTCCTTCTATATTTGACTGAAGTTTATATAGAAAGATCCAAGGATGTCATATGCATGAACAGCCATCAATGATGGGGTGGACCTAGTAGCAATGGAGCGGCTTTGAATCAATCACCTCCATTTTTTTTTTTTTTAGTAAACCCTCACACATGGTCCACTGAGAATATCTAAAAATTAATTGATTTAGGATCATAAACTTAGAATGATTATGTTGGTTTATCCCCAGTTCCCTTCTTGGGGTAAATAGTTTCTTCTTACTGTATTCATAGGAAAAGTAATTCAAAAACTTCTTCAATAATTACTTCTTTGGATTATGCAGTAGAAGGTGATGTTTAAAAACCCAAAATATGTTTAAAAATTGTTATAATTATTTGCTTTTATTAACTTACATAATTTTTCCCTTTAAATACTATATTATTAATGAATTCAAACTGTTATACGATTTGTTTTGATCATATCCATTCTCCATTACCCCATTCAACTCATTGTTTTAGAGTTGTGCTTTTCTCTTTCTCTATGTCACCAGAGTAACTTTATGTTCAGAAACATTTCATATCTTTAAATAGTTCTCATTGTTAATATACTGTGTTCAGAAGCGCCTGGTTTGCTCAAGGTCTAGCTGCACTAAAAATTGGTATCCATAAAAGATAAAATAATGTGGTTATTTGGTGGTTCTTTTGTATTTATATTTGCTGGCATTCAAACATTGTCTTCAAGGTGTTAAGGTTCATGTCTTGTCATTTGTTTGTGGCACATATTAGATAAAACAGCAAAAGGAGCAGCTCCATTATCATACTTTGCTATAAATTAGATTAACTTCCGTGTGTCACTACTAGTCCAAAGTCCTTAGAAAAACTGGAAACATAAATGTCCTCTTGCCTCTGGATTCTGAAAGTCCACTGTGGCTTGAAGAGTGTCCATGAAAGTTACTACTTTATATCTAGTCATAAGACACTGAAAATTGACATTTTCTACACTTAAAATTACAATCTTCAAGCTGGGTGTAGTGGTGCAGACCTTTGATCCTAGCACTTGGGAGGCAGTGGCAGGCAGGTCTCTGTGAGTTCAAGGCAAGCCTGGTCTACAGAGTGAGTTCCAGGCCAGCTGGGACCACATGGAGACCCTGTCTCAAAAAGTACCCCCAAAATTATAATCTTCAGACAAAATGGCCTTTATAATATGCAAAGTAAATAACTCGAATAAAACTGTGATGATCACTTTCCCCATTCCTATTAAATACTGCCTGAAGTCTTGAAGCAGTAAGACAATGAAGAAGATAAAGGGGATACAAATAAGAGAAGCCAAAGTATCCTTATTTTCTGATGATATAATTCCATATATACGTAAATACCATAAAGTCTACCTGAAATAGTCTAGAGCTAATAAGCATATTCAGCAATGTAACAGGGTACAAAATTAAGAAACACCAATAGGTGACAAGGAAGTCATAGAGACCATCTCACAACAGACTCCAAAGAAGAAATATACTTGGAATAAACATATCACAGAAGTTATAGGCACACATATAAATGAATAAATGATTTCAATATATTGATGAAATTCATCGAAAAATATACGAGAATGTGGAAACACCTCTCATGATTAGATAGGATAAAATGCAAAAAAAAATAGCCATTCTACCAAATCTAGAAATTCTGTGCAACATATTATTTTGTAAGCTTTTATACAATTTAAACTGAGTTATGACACATGGTATGAAAATGCTATCCCAAGAGTTTTAAATTATCTAAGAAAATTCTCAGTTCTAGAAATGGGAAAATTCCCTTCAAAGTTTTAGTCAGAAATGCCTATGAGATTCCTAAATTAATTAAGGCTAGACACATTGTCCTTTGTTGCCTGAAAGAACTTGAAGTTCAGATCATATTACCAAAGATACCACACACTTTGAACATAGAAGTTGTAGGAATAGAGCTATGACTGAGCCTAGAAGCCTTCTTCTTTGAAACAGTACTCAAATCACAAGTTTCTATGCAATCTGACACTGGAGAAAAACAATTAATTGTCCTACCCTGCTGTAAATACGAATCACAACAAATGCCCTACAAGGTACTATGGCTGATGAAATAGACTATGGTCTTTGTCCTTGGGGGTAACCAAAACTGCACAATTGTGCTTCTGGCACATTCCTGGGTGGGAATGCATTCCTGGTGCTGGAATTTATACAAATATCCATAACTGAAGAGGACTAAAAATAAACCCTTGAGCCGGGCGTGGCACACACCTTTAATCCTAGCACTCAGGAGGCAGAGGCAAGCAGATCTTTGTGAGTTCAAGGCCAGCCTGGTCTACAGAGTGAGTTCCAGGACATCTGGGGCTACAAGGAGACCCTGTCTCAAACGACAAAAATTAAATACACCCTTGAGGAGAAAATACTACTGCCAGTTTCCAAAAACATATTCCCTAAGTATATTCTAAGTGCTTATCTTTATATCCACAGAAAAATGTAGCTCTTAAACCCCATTCAAAAAAAGTTCTGTGTTCCAGCAGATGGAAATGTATTTAAAAGATCCACAAACTGATAAAACGCAGAAAATAAGAAAATCATAGATGCCAGGTCTTAACTGATACATGTAGAAGGCAATCCCTGTATGTAAGGCTCAGGGAAAATCATGAAAATGAAGGGGAAATTTTTTAGGAGCCAGAGAAAGAGGATGACTACTGGTAGTTTCTCTTAGACAGGACATGAAAGATGCAACCGGGAAATCTCAACAATATGTTTGTGGAAACAAAGCCTACAAAATGGCAAAAACAGTAGTCATGATGACGGGGGTCAGGGTGAATTTCCCAAGATCTCACCTCTAGAGGAAAAGCTACTGGCGATCAATGGCTAAGGAGAGAGGTAGAATCACTAAAACTATTTTAACTTCACACTAAGCAGTTACCACACTGCTTTCATCAAATATCTCTTCCAAAAATTTTGGTTTGAGAATTTCATACAATTTATTTTGACCATTTCAGAACCTACCCCCCAAATGTCATGTATTCTATTTATTATTATTATTATTATTATTATTATTATTGCATTTAAAAAGATCTATCGATTCTAATCTGTTCTTCTGAAATGCTCTAAGGCCTGGTCTATCCTTTTGAGTCTAGACAAGTTATCATGCAAAATTTCTCTAAGAAAAACTGTCTTTTTCTTTCTCAGAATCTATCAAATATCAATGGATTCTCAGCTAAGGATGAGACTTCATTTTCACCTCCCCAGTCCATTCTGGGCATTTGTGTTTGAAGAAGCATAGTGCATGGGGTCATATGTGCTACCATCCTGTAGTGTCAGGACAACATGGTTTCTTTGTATTCTGTACCACTTCTGGCTCATAGAAGTCTGTTATCTCCATCTCTTCAATAATCCCCAAGACTGGAGAGGAAAGATGCAATATAGGTGTTAAGAGAAATAATATAACTGACAGGTAAATGGATGGAAGTGAAACATCATCCTTAAGTGATTTAACCTAGACCCAGGAAAATAAACTTCCATAGTCTGGCTTAAAAGTGGATGCAAGCTTTAAATCATTAGATATGTATGTTCTTACTGATTTTTTTTTTAATTTTATTTATTTATTTATGTGCATGAATGTATTGTCTGCATGTAGGTCTGTGCACCCATGTCGTGCAATGCCGCGGAGGTCAGAAGAGGGGTCGGATTCCCCTGGAACTGGAGTTCTCATGGAATCGGAGTTACAGATGGTTCTCAGCCACCATGTGGGTGCTGGGATCAAACCAGGGTCCTCTGCAAGAGCAGTCGGTGCTTTTAACCACTAGGCCATCTCTCCAGCCCCTGGAAAAATTTTTACAGATAAGGAAAATGGTTTTATTGACAGATGTCAAAGATTACCATAATTCAAATGTGGAGTTTTCCTTAGGAAAGAAAATTTCCATTTTGTTTGTTTTCAACATTTCCTCAGAAAGCCCTTTTCAATTATTCAATTACCTTTCACTTTGTTTACCCAAAATGAAATTTGTTTTACAAAACAACATATAAAACATAACCATTGCCATATTGATAACACAATTTCAATATTAATAACACATCAAGGAAATAGTTTATCTACATCCTCCTTCATGATCTCTTTTTCATCAAAGCGATATTTTTTCAATAAAACAATTTATTGATATCTTGTATATTTCATACATCATTTTTCAGTCAAATTTAGTCACATTTCCCCTCTTCTTGCCCCAGATCTCACCCCCGTGCATTGTGCCATACATATCTTGCTTCTTTCTCTCAGTCTTTCCAGTTTTTCTCTGCAGAGCCTTGTTGTTTGGGGCAGAAGTTAATTGTATCAGTCAGTTCTTTGACCCAGTCCTTATGTTGTTGTTGTTCCCTCCCGTTTGTATTGATCCAAAATATGGCTACATAAACATCACATATATATCAAAATTATGACCTCTGAGAATAAACTGTATGTTAACTCCAAATATGTTTAGGCATTCACATTTTTCACATTAATTTTACATTACTCTAAAATATGAATACATATCTTCCACACATTATTAATTATAATGTCTTAAAATAAGTGGTAGGTCAATTCTAGAGCCCAATAAGAGATTCACATTATAACAGCACAGTTGCTTTCAGCTAAAAAATAAATATAACGATAGTGTTGCTCAGCTGGCCTTTAAACTGAGGATTTGGTGTTAACATTCATGAATGAGGGAAACTGTTCGCCTTCCTCCACCACCCTTGGGACTGTGTTACTTCACTTAGTATAATGGCTTTTCATTCCATCCATTTACCTGCAAAGTTCATTTTCATTTTTACTCAGTTTGATGTTATAACTCCAATTTGTGTAGATTGTACCATATTTTTGTTATCCAATCCTCAGTTGAGGGGCATTTGGGTTGGTTCCAGCTCTTCACTATTGAGAAGTCTTGCAGTAAACATAGATGTGCAAGTATTTTTGCAGTAGGATGAGTCTTGTGGGTTATGATACCTAGGAGTGGTATGACTGGGGTCCATGGAAGGCTCATTTGATCTTTTAAGGGTTCTCCACACTGCTTTCCATGGTGGTTGTATGAGGTACATTTCCATGCAGCATGGATGAGTGTTCCCCTTCCCCCCACACCTCTCCAGCATTTGGTGTCCTTTTGTTTTCTTGATCTTGGCCATTTCTGTATTTTTTTTCATTTTGGTTAAATTATTTTTAATATTTGATATGGAGAAATATTTGACTAATATAATCCAAGTATTCAATGAAATTGATTTATTCTATTACATGTCTTATTTGGAAAAATATCACAATTCATGTTTTAAAACTTAAAGATAATTTCTTTCACTTTCATGTCTTGCACTCTTATTATTCACATTGAAAAAATGTTTATGCCAAATCATTGAACCAAAAAGGGATTATTTGTTAAAAATAGACTAAAGTTATTTTATTGAAATAATTTCAATATTTAGTGTTATCATTCAGTAAATTTTATATAATATATCTTATTTGTTTTTGACACAGTATCTTCTTTTAGCCCAGCTGTCATGATACTATTTGTACAGCAGCCTGATTTCTTTTTTTTTAATTTTATTTATTTTTGTATAGGTATGAATGTACTGTCTGCATGTAGGTTTGTGCACCCATGTCGTGCAATGCTATGGGGGTCAGAAGAGGGCATCAGATTCCCCTGGCACTGGAGTTACAGACGGTTCTCATCCACCATGTGGGTGCTGGGGATCGAACCTGGGTCCTCTGCAAGAGCAGTCGGCACTCTTAACCACTAGGCTATCTCTCTAGCCCCAGCAGCCTGATTTCTAATTCAAATATATACCCCTTGACTCGGCTTTCCAAGTGCTGAGATTAAAGGACTCTGAAACCATGACTGGACTAACCTTTTATTTTTTAGCATATATAACTTATATACATATGCAATGTTAAAATATAAATATATATATATATATATTTGCACATATAGTAAATAAAATTAATCATTACTATAGAAGAATTATTCCATTTTTCTATCTAATGTATCCTTGTATATTCCAGATATGTTACTAGTCTATTTTATTCCATGATTCTTTCCATATGTACTTGCTAATTGGTAGAATTTATTTGTTGCTTTATTGCATAACTAAATGATTTTGTACAATAATTTACAATGCTATTATTATTCCCTTGGCATTTTGACTTAAAGCTTTCATAATGGGAGGAAACTCATGGGTGGCCCTGTAAGCATAGCCACATACACATTGCCTGAGAGGGTGTAGCTCATAGACAAAACCCTACCTATGTTACATCCCTAAACAATGTAATTTCTTACTGTATGAAAAATATGTTTCCTTATATTTACAGAAAATTATAGCATTCACCACTCATTAAAGAAGGTCCTTTTTGCAACAAATGAATGTTATTAGAGATGTGAACAACTGATAACAGACAGAGAATATATATCTGAAAAATGCCCAGCCCTAAGTGATACATCTCCAGTGGAACTTCTTCACCTAAGGCTCATTGAACATAGTGAAACAGGGGGTTAAGATAATATCAATGCATCTCTCAACTCTCACCAGTGAAACTTCCTCGTGCAATAGAGAATAATGCATAGCAAAGGTCACAATAGCCAAGGTGCAGAGAATCACAGTCTACAGATTGTGTGCTCTGGATAAGACTCCCATATTAAACCTCACCCACCCATGGTTCAGGGCCCATTGTGGAAGAAGAGGAAAGACTGTAAGTGCTAGGGTTGATTTATGAACATAAATTCTTCCAGGTCTAAGGGTACTTGTTCATATGAACTTTGATTCAGCAATGGTGTCAGCATGTACAAGATTCATGCAAACTCAAACACCAAGCATAGAAATGGGGACATGTGCAAAAGGCCCCAAACTTAGCTGAAGAACTAGTGGAAACTGATTACTGTGGGTAAGTTATAGTTGATCTTCTTTACGGGAGTGATACTAGATAGACTGACTAGAGTCCAGTGGAGGAACTTGCACAAAGGGATATTTGGAGGCAAAAGCTTTACTCAGTAAGTATTAAATATATAACAAAATGCATGAAATCTGGTACAGGGCTATGCGGAGGTGGACACAGGTCAGGAAATCTAAGTGTGATATTCAACAGTGTATATATTGTATATAAACTCTAGGGATGTTTATTTCTAGGACAAATTGTGTCACTTATCAGCATTCCCAAAATTTATCACCAAGTGACTACTCAAATTCTAAAATTTATTTTTTAATTTTATTTTTTGAGCATATGTACAACCAAACCCAGTCCCCTCCATGTCCCAAGCCCTATCAGAACTCATGCATCACAACATCCAGACTAATCCCTATACAGTCAAGCTCCCAAACCCAGAAAAATTTTGTGCAAATAAACTCCTCTTTGCAGTCTAGTACACACATGTAGAAATCCCAGATAAGGCATACTCTTTTTCACCCAAAAGTGGTCAGTCTCTTATAGTTTTCAGTCCCAGGTTAGGGTCCCAACAATGTGTTTTTCTCTATCTCGAAACCTTGCCCCTGTCGGGATGGGTTCTGTGTCTGATGGCCACATTGCCACTGGTTTACATGTGAAAGTTTACAGTCAGTCACTGCCCCTATATGTTCCTGCACCAGGCCTAGCTCTTAAAATAACTCCTCCCCCCTCTTGCACAATGATCCTTGAGCTTTCGGTATGTAAGGCTGAATATAGAGGCCCCTTCCAGGGGGAGTGATGCAAATGATTCTCACAACAAAGCAGGCCATTTCCAAAACTATTATCTACCAGAAATAGAGGATGAAGCCCTACACATTCTGAGGGCTCCCAGTGTTTGGAGGTTAACTAGTTGTGTCCTTCTGTTTTCCTCACACTCTATTGTGCACAAAGCATTACTGGTGAGAACTGAGACATGTGCTCCTTTTCTCTCTGCCCTTCATTCTGAGTGTAGAGGTTTAAATTATAGATGTGCCTCTTAGGAATAGGGAATTTTTTCAGATGTATATGTTCTGTGTCTACTAGTTGGATTCTGCAGTGGCCTCCATCTTTTGCATACAGTAGCTTTTTGATGAATGGCATAAGATATGTGTGTCTGTAAATACAAGATTCTATTGTCAGAGTATGGTAAGAAATTTCATTTATCTAGACATAGGATGTCAATAGGCTTTTCTCTAGGCTGTATGTCCTCTCCAGCCCTGTGCATTTGTGTGAGTTTAGAGTGTCTCTTGTGGGTTCATTCTCATTAAGAGAGTTCAAAGTCCAATCAGATATCTGTTGACCATCCCCCAGACAACAATGCCTCTGCTGTAGCAATAGAGGTAGTTTGTTGGGCAACTCATCATGGTTGTTAGAGTTTGGTGCTAGACTCTACCATTGATTGAATCTCTCTTGTAGCAGTGTGCACATTGTCTAATATTATGAGGGTTTCACTTCACATAGAAAAGTTTCAGGTCAATTCCTGTTATATGATGGGTGGAATTTGAATATAATGGGAGTGCTGGGGCTTGGAGGGAGGGTAGGAGTGGTAAGGGAAGAAAAACAAGAGTGGAGATGATTGGAGCTTGAGAGGCTGGGAAATGCAGAATGTAATGAGTCCCCCGAGATCCCATGAAAAGTATACATGCACTGTCTGAACATTAGTGCTCAGGTTGTGCAACCTGGTCGCTTTGCCACAGGAAACACAGTGTGAGACAGAGGATACCTCCATTTGAATGGTTGGCAAGAGTGATTCAAGTGTTCTCAAAACAAAGCAGGCTACCTCCAAAGCTCTATATTATCTACCAGATATAGAGGATGAGACCCTACTGCACAGAGCTGGACATGCTTCACAGATGGGACTTAGATTAATGGAAGATACTCTAAAATTTAGTGAGATTGATATGACATTGAGGAAAATACTTGTCTTGTTTTCTAGATTCTTCTCTCTTATCAAAGATATAGGCTTGCAAAGCAACTCATGAGAATTTAATCGGGATTGCATTGAATATGTATATTAATTTGGGTAGAATGGATATTTTTACTATATTAACTTTTCAAATCCATGAGCATTGGAGGTCTTTTTGTATTCTGATGTCTTTGAATACTTTTTTAAATGGTCATAGCCATCTTATTTCTTCTTTAGGCAACTCTCTGTTCAAAGCCTTACTTCATCTTTTAATTGCATCACTTGTTTTCTTGATTCTTTGTCTTTTAATTGTTCCTATCTTATGTTTTTAGAAATGTTTTTATTAACATCACTTTATGAAGTAGCATGATTACACTAAAATACTTTATATAGGTTGGAGGATATTGAGAGAGAGCGAATGGCAAATTCACATTATAGTAACATTGATACATTTCACATTATTGTTGATCCATGGTACGATAGTTTTCCCAGTAGTCAGCGTTCAGAAATTATATTAGACATGAAATTTCAAATTTCTTTTCTAAGACATAGTTTAATACTTTAAGTTTGAGGAGTATAACAGTTCATTTTAGTTATTTCATTTTTGTTGTTACTTTTAATTTTATGTTACTCCAAAATATGCATATATGCACTCCAAATATATGCGAAGATGACAGAGTATGAATAAGCTATTGGTTAAATCCAAAACCCATTTGAGATTTAGAACCTAACAGTAATTTTGCATGCAAGCAGAAATAAATATAATGATGTTAAATCTCTGTCTGATGTGTCAGTCATGTAGATTCTCTTCCATAATGTTGGTTTTCTCTCCACCTTCTTACTGTTTTCTCTTGCTGTACTGTAGGTTTTTTAATTAATTAATTTATTTATTTATTTTTAATGGATTCTATAATACAATGACACAGTTGTTTGCAGATAGCATTGATGTCACTCATTATGTCATACAATCAGGTAATTGGTGCATTTTGCAAGTATCTATGTCCAAATTTTGAACAACCCAAGGTTCCCATAGACCAGTTGGAAAAGCTTGTATGCACAGACATGTTGATCAATCAGGAGTCCAGACTATATTCCTGTAGTCTCATGATTCACCCCTATCTCTCCACAGCCCTTACAATCTACCACGCCTCCTCTTCCGCAGTTTGTTCCCTGGGCTTTGGGAAAGGGGCACAAGTGGGTGAGAAGAAAACAGTCTAATTTCTTTGGAGTTGTCATTTTGGACTCCAGTCTGTTCAGGTTGTTTCCCTTCATGGATTGACAGCTTTACCAGTGATACCCTTTTTAGTCATATTAACAAAGCACAAGCTATTGGATGTACAGGCATTTAAGCAGTACCACTTATTATGTCAAGCTAAGCTGTGAGCATAGACACAGATGCTTGGATGGCATGCTTTGCAAGAAGATAAGGATCTAATTTCCATTTTCTATAGGCCAAAATCTGGTTTTGCCAGCACCCTGTGCTGGGGATGCTACCTTTCCTCTAGTGAGTGTTCTTCCCCCTTTGTCAAATATCAGGTGGCTGACTTCAGGTTTATGTCTTCAAATATAGTCCATTGATCTATGGTGTATTTATAATCATATTTATAAATTATCCTCTATCATGAATTTATTTTAGCTAATTTCTGGAGTTGTGGCAATCTATAAAGATCATATAGTATTTTTAAAATATAAAATATTAATTACATGGTTCAGATGTATTCATATTTTTCCTTAAATAGGGTTCTATCAAAACCATGCTATTTTTTAAGATATTTTCCCATGGTTCTGAAATTTCCCAGGCTACAGTGTTAACTTTTATTCCACACATGTATATCTTCCTATAAGGTTTTTGATATCATCCTTAGCTTCCATTTAGGGATAAAATTTTAGGAGCCATTCTTCTCCAGAGATGGGTTGCTGCTTTCTCATATCTAAACAGAGATTCTTTCATTTTACACTTTGTTGGCCACATGCTGATTAACCATCAGGTAATCGTAACAATGCAAAATGCATAGGAGCATATTTTCAATGATTCACAAGGTGAAATATGGTTAAAACTCGTTCTACCAATTATAACACTTATGCTTGATAGGAAAAAGAATGAATTTTCTAATGTTTAATTTTAGATCATTAGATGATGTGCTCTCAGTCTTAACAGGGATAATAGAGAAAACATTTGAAAATATGATATTGTGTAAAGTACATATCCACTATATATGTGAGGGATGTTCAAAAATCATAATGAATAGAACTGTAATTTTTGTTTAATATTTCTGTATATCTACATATGCAACTCCCTGCCACTATCTTTTATAAAAAGAAATGCATTATTGATGAATATGTTTGTTGTTACAAATTTAATTTCAATTTTTCAAGATAGTCTTAGAAAGAGAGAGATATCAGTGTTATAAATCCTATTTTAATCACATGTATATTACAATCTCAGCATATGAATGTATATTGTATAACTTTTCCAGAGAAGGCTCCACTACAGATTCTTGGGAGACCACCTTTGCAAGTATATAATGAAGGGGAGGTAAATTTCAAACAAATAGCTTATTTTTATTTCTGATTCAGTCATCCATTATGTTGGTCCATTATGTTTTGGCTCCTATGGAGCTGAGCACTGCAGGAACTTGAATTGAGGAGTGCTGACTACCATTCTCATTATGCTAGAAGCTGAGACCAGGTAATTTAAATAGAATAACCTGGCCAATGGCTGGATTGAGAGGGTTGAAAGAAGTGGATAAATCATTTACAGAATTGGGCAGCATCACAAAGGCAAGATTATCTGGACTCAGTCCCTCATCTACAGCTCATGTTGTCCTTTTGGAATACTGTGGTCATCACCTGCTGTTAATACTCACTTTGCTCTCATTCAGGTTAGCAAATAACATCTATTTGGAACTGTTAAAGTGTGCTATGGTTTCAGGAAGGAAAATCCCTACTGAGCTTTAAATAAGAAACTGCACCTGTACTTACCTAATTCTATCTTCATAAAGTCTGTACTCTGGTAATTGAAAATCAAAAGCAAATCTAAGAATGGAGGTTATTTAGGTCCAAGACTAAGAATAAATAATAATAGAAACTCTGATTCATAGTGTGGATCTATGCAGAGATAATTATTGCAGATATTGGGCAAAACATTCTTTGTATTTAGTTTACACTAGGCCTTGAAAGAAATCTTGAGACAACTTCAAAGGTTCAAACTTTAGTAGTAAATTTAGATATTCATAGAAATAATAATCCTAATAGTATATTACAATCAATAATAGTGTCTGCTGCTGAGACATGAATTTGAGATACATAGTACATGAACATATGTAGAAAGAAATCATATTTTTTTAATCTTCTATGGATGTATGCTGCTTAACAGAGCAGTCAGGTGAAGCTTTTTTCTATAACATATTATCAAACTGTAAAAAATACTACAGTGAAATTAACAATCACAATATTAGCAATATAGTTAACAGTGTAGGAATAATGTACAATTTAAATTTCATGGATTTAGACAATTACTTTCTTGTTGGAAGATAATCCCCCAATGTCATTGACAGCAATCCATATGAATGCAGTAGGGTTTATCACCATAGAACTAATAGCAATTTTAGCTGTCACTGAATCTGCACTATCACATATCTTGCACAAGATTTCATGTTATAATATTAAAATCATCCCTTCATAAAATAATATGTGCTAGAGAAATGGCTCAGCAATTATGAACACTTAATGCACTGTTTTGTTTTAAGAACCCATATCAGATGGCTAACAATTGCTTGTAACTTCAGCTTTGGAAATCGAATGCCCCTTTCTGCTCTTTGATGTTTGATGAGCACATATAGTGCATACACACAAACACATACTTAAAATAAATAAAATATATCTTAAGAATCACAATATATCAAGATTCATAAATTGAATAATAGTTCTCTATCATTAGATCCATTTCAAGTTTTAATTATTTTTATTATCTCACTACTCAGTTTACATTAAACATTCACTGCTTTAGGAAAGGAAGTGAAGGAACTGCGTTCACACTCCTGTCTTTGGATTTTCAGAACAAGAGGAGTCTTTTCTGAAGACTTCCTTTCTAAATTTAATAACTTTTTTAGCATGGGAAGTAAATCCATAAGATCAAATGTGGCATGCGTAGAGTAGTTAGTAGTCAAGACAGCTTGCCTAAATCCTGCTTTCCAAAAGCTGAAAGCAAATTGATCTTCTGCAAAGATTTTTTTTTAGTTGGTAATTTCCTCTTCCTGCACAAAGTATTTTTCTTCAACTAAGGGTAAAACTGACACATTATCATCAATCCTGCTTTTGTCTCTCAATATAAATTGAAAACATAAAATTTGGTGGATATGAATTAAATTAACCTTGAAAAAAACATACAAGCCTACTTTATACTGTCAGATATAAGCATAAAGTTGACAATTATTACCAGAATCTACTTTGGGGCTGCTTTACCATGGTTTGATTTATTATTTTTTCTAGTATCAAATATAAAACCAACCTGTAATGTATCAGATACCCTGCATAGGCCAAACAAAAATAGTTACAAAAAAAGAAAATATGTCCCTGAGTTTGATGTATATTATAATCTTATTATTGTGGATGGAGTAACTAAACCCATTTTCCAAATACCAGGTGTAAGCAATAAATCAGTCAAAAGTAAGAATATATTTTGCTCTTTTTTGTGACAAAATATTTTGGTCTTTTGAGCCTCAGCTAGCCTGGATGGAGCTCACTGAGTAGACTGGGCTGGCCTTGACCTCACAGCTATCCACCTGCCTCTGCCTCTCAAGTACTGGGATTAAAGGTGTGTGCTACCACCCCAGGCAACAATATTTTAAACAATATCATTTAATTAACACAACCTCTACATACTTCTAAGTAGAAAATAAATCTTCTACACACACTGTATAATAGAGATTAGGTTTCATAAATTAGAGATGATAATATGTCTGACTACTCTAGACATGATTCTCAATATTGTTTTAAAATCTGTTTCCCTTCAATTGTATCTTACTTTAAATATCTACACATGTAAATAAAAAACTTTCTCAAATATTTGTCTGTGTGTTTGTGTGTTTGCAAACACGCATATGCACATGTATGTGCTTTCTTTGTAATCCATATTGAATATTACCTTAATATTTTCCTTCTCTCTAATTGCTTATTGAAACCAAAAGCACATTTCACAACTGCATCATCATCGTACATAAGTTGTTATGTGTATTAAATGTGTGTGCAGCAAGAAGATACATCTGTTAAGCTTTCTCATGTTGCAGACATGAATCAACAGGGAACGTCCTTCCCTGGGGAAGAATTTTTTATTTCTGCCTTTGCCTCTGTGTAAACAAGACATAGCTTTCCTCTACAAACAGAAATTCATTCCATTCCTTTTTACAGCAAAGTTCAAATGGCTATATTGGTCCTATGAGTTTATTTTGATTCTAAGGACTAACTCCAAACTTAACCAGACAAATAGAAAACACACAAAAATCCAGATAAAAGGGGAGCCCATATCATGGAAATTTACAGGCATCAATTTACACAGAAAACTGTAATTCAGAAATGTTATTTTTAGCATATTTTGTATTTGGCAAGAGTTATTTTAATGTGAAATCATAAAAGAATGTCTCTCTCATTAAATGAGCCAAACTTCTGACTCTATAGTACCAAACCTTGGTAATTAATTATACTTAAACTGTAGTCAATTTGTATTGAAGTTTCTTCTGGTGCCAAGAGTCAGGCCTTTGAGTGAAGAAAATTCCACCAGATTGTTTTTATTCGATGTGAAATTTAAATATATTAAATAAGTAATTTTCAAAATTATTTGCATTTTATTTTGAAATTTTTATATATTTTGATCTTATTTAAATCCCCTCCTGTATTTGTACACCCCAAAATAAATCCCCACAACACGTCTATACTCTGATGAAAAAAATATATACATATATTTTATATATATATGTATATACATATATAAACCTCTATCTACATAGCTTATATATTATATATATATCTCTATATATATATCCTCTATCTCGAGACGGAGGGCCGGGAGGGAGAGAGAGAGAGCAGATTTGTGTTTCCAAATGTCTTTGTGTTTCCAAATGTCTTTAGGTGTGGGTTCATCCAAGGGAAGTTGTTCAGTCTTCCAAGAGGGTCACTTTTTTTATTTTTTTATTTTTTGGTGGTTTTGAGACAAGAACTTCCTGTAGCCCCAGCTGGCCTGTAACTTGCTCTGTAGACCAGGCTGGCCTTGAACTCACAGAGAACTGCCTGCTTCTGCCCCCAAAGTGATGGGATTAAAGGCATGAGCCACCATGCTCAGCCCCAAGAGTGTCACTCTTAAACAAGTCTGGACATCTTTAGTTGGCAGTAGTTCTCAGGTAAGGTGGGGTTCTTACCCTCTTCCCCATGCCTATGCTGGGATTTTCGATGGCTCCAGCTATGTAGGACTTTTTTGTGCTCTTGCAATTGTTATCTGTTCATTAGATTAACTAAGCAGCTGTCTAGATGTGTCTGTTTCTTGTGGTCATCTTCTTCTTCTGGCTATTGTAATCTTTCTGCCACCTCTTCTGCAATGACCCCTGAGCCTTGAGAGACAAGCATTTGCTATAGGTGTCCTGTATAGGAATAAGTGTCAGAAGACACTTACTCTCTGCAGATTGGCCAGTTGTGGTTCTCTTTGTTAATTGCCACCTGCTGTATAAGTGTGGTTCTCAGATGAGAGCTGAGAGATGCATTAATCAAGGCCGGTCTGGGAAAGCTCCTAATAAATGATATATTTTATTAGAAACACTTTTACAGATAGTAAAACCTACAAGATGATCATATTCTTGACAATATAATGTATATTCATATATATGAAATAAATAACAGGAAAATGTGTATCTGATTCTACTACATTCCACATATTCCCTTTACAGTCTTTTCTAAGGCCATTCATTTGTACACATTTTCTATTCTTTGCTTAGGTTATTAATTTCAAGTATAATTTTTTAAAATCATTTTTATTTTTTTTCGCTATCCAATACTTACTAAATTCCTTCCACTTCATAATGCTTGGAAGAAAACAATGGTGGGTCCCTTCACTATTTATACTTTCTTTCTAAATATGGACACTTCATAATTATGACTAATTTACTGTATATTCTATTCTGTTCTGACATTCCATTTTGTTCCAGTTTCTAAATGTCATCCCTTTTTCTGTTACACCTTTTTCACTTTATGTTTATCCTTAACTACTCTTGTATAAGACTGTTCTCCTTCCTTCTTGAGTTCAGCAGCACATATTTGCCTAAGATAATCTTAGCTGGGCTGATTGGCTGTTCATCACACTCAAATGGGAGGAGGGACAGGAATCACCACAAGACCCTAGCTTTAAATTCTGGCTTCCTAACAACAACCAGTGATTGCATGTTCCTGGTGGGAATGGCTAGAAAACATGGGCTGGGTAAGACAAAAGGAGGGCCACTCCCAATTTTGTGTAGCTGTGGGGAAGGTATCACCCATGCTTCTGTGAAGGCTTTCTAGTGCTGCCTTAGGTAAAGCACAATCATACTCTTAGAATCAAAACTTCAACCACTGCTCTGTGTAAGCTCAGTAAACAGGTTTATCAGAGTACAGTTTGGTAAAATTATAACTCAGCTTGTCATAGGGATCAGGAGAGGGGGAATGTAAACAATAGCTAATGCTTTCAATTTGGTTTACATTCCCTCTCCTAGAGGGTATTTTAGCAGCACATGGCATAATAAGGGAGAGGGTATAACAAAAATGCAGAATTTGTGGGGAAGTGCAATCGTTTCCATGACATGGAGAATTAGCTTACAAGCTGATCTGAAGCTGTGAATGGGAGTATTGACAGAGGAAATTTTGGTGGACTGTCCCAATAGGGCTGGTCTGGGAAGCATCAGTGCCACGGGCAAGCAGTATAGTTCACAGAGCTGAGATGTGTAACTAATGTGAGGCCACCTAGGAGGATGCTGTCAGTAGAAGTCCTGGGACCACACTTTTCTAGGTTTTAATGAGTGACATGTCTGCTGAATTAGTAGGGTCCTCCACAGAACTATGGAGATGCTTTGAGAACAGAAGAAGAACTAGAACAGATATTACAAACATTAGGAGTAGCTCACCATGGACAGAGGTATCAATAAGAAAGAGCAGAGGCACCCTGGCCACTGCTATGAGTAAAAAGAGATCTGCCTTTCTCCCTCACACCTATGCCTACCAGGCTTCTAGGCTAGGCATAGGTATGAGTGAGTAATTACAGGGATAAAAGGATGTGAGCTTGTCTTCTTCAGTACTGGCCTTTGAAGTAGCTGGTATATTGATTGAAAGAGAAGGAAAGATAGAATTGTATCTAACTGCCCTTTTATTTTGGTATTTTTTGTTTGTTTGTTTGCTGTTAACACCAAGAGCAAAAGGGAAGAGAACTCAGATTAAAAGAATAAATAAAGCATCATTCTGAGACCCACAAAACTGGAAGCCATGGGAAGATTAAGGTATTGATAAGTGAGTGTCCTAGAAAAGACAGAGGACACCCATCAGGTTCAAACTTCAGTAGAAAGAAAGGTAAAATTTATGGCCCAACATGCTGGCAGGGTTCTTATTAATAGCCCAGTCAGTGCAAAAGAATATGATCAGTAGACAATATTCAGCACCAGAGCTGTTGGAACTTATTCAAACACTCCAATAAGGATGCCTCGGCACCTGATTTGTGAGGATGTGGGATACAGAGGAAAAGATGAGATTAGTTGAAGTGCTGTAGAAGCAGATAATCTGAGCAATATAATCACTCGGGCTGCATATCCTGAAAAAATAAAAGGGAATCAGCTGCCAATAGACTAGCAGGAAGTGACACTAGAAGTGCCCTGTTATCAGTGGAGGACCCCATGGGTATCAAGGGCTAGGAAGACTACAAAAGAGGGTCAGGCATGACTGAGAGACCTAGGTATGAAGAAAACAATGCATGATAACCAATTTACAATACTAGGTATGATCACATGCTTCAGAAATTTAAAGACAAATTTGGTTCAATTCAGCAGGGAGCCTCATATCTATTGGTTTTGAGATTTAGCAGCTTTGCTCAGTCCCTTAGTGAGACAAATCTGTGTGAATTAGGAAAGACTTTAACAGAACAAATTTATTGAGACCAGAATATAAAATGTGTTTTTAAAATGATAGAGCAACACAGAGAACATAAGAAAAAGACAAAGGGGGAAAAGGTCTGTTTGCACTATTTGAAGGAAAATGTGGCAAGTTTTGCATTGAGCCTGAGTTCATAAGGAAAATATTGAAAGAAAACCAAATTGTCTTAAAAAACTTCTGGAAGGATTTAGCATCTGAGTAGAAGTTCACAGAAGACATCCAATAATAAAATAATGCAGGTTCAGAAAAAAAACCAAACTGAATCAGGATTGGGTGTGATCTTTGGAGACTAAGCAGGGTATATTTCTCTTCTGCAAAAGAGTATGTAACAGGTGGTAATAGTTTGCAGAGCCAAGGCTTTCAACTAGCAGCCCGATATGGTTAGAGGAGAGGCAAAAACTGTAGCTCTTGCCACAGGACAGATTGAGGGCCTAAGAGACCCAAGAAATCAACAGGTATAGTCCAGCCAAATTCTCCCTTTGCCCTATTCCTAGCCTAGCAGCATGAGCCATCACCAAGGAGTTCATTGGTGAGGAATTGCAGGGAGATACCATCAAAGAGCGCCAGGACATGGAAATGGAATGGTTCAGAGAAAAGAAGAGTTAAAATTGTAGAGAACCAAAGGTCTCTTATTCATAGTATTTCCTCAACATGGATCTTTTGAGGAAATAATTATAAATGGATGGATTTTTTCTGTACTGTATTAGACTTTATTTTTGACTGAATATTTTTCTTAGTTTGGAATTGTGTGACAACCTGATACTTGCATAGAGGAGAGGACATCGGATTTTCAGCACCTCACATAGGTTATCTTTGAAACATGATTGTTCTGTATGATGCATTATTGTCCTACCCAATAATTAGGACTAAAGGGTTTATTATATAGATGTCATAATGTTTACCTATGAGTGTTTTGAATATTTGGAAACCCAAGCATACCTGAAGGAGCAAGGTTGACATATCAGTTACACGGGCCAGGCAACAGGCTGGGCAAGTAAATTCGAAAAAGTAAACAGAGGTATCTAATGAAAATGCAAACAGATTCACAGAAGTCATAAGAGTTTTGAAAATTCCAGTGCCAAAGATTGACTGCCCTGATGAAGGGAGACCTGAGAGACATACAAGAGGATCAATGTTATTACCACTGCTGTTGGCTGCCTGCCAGTCATAGGTGGTAAGAACCTATTGTTGTGGATTTCACAATGTTTGTTTCAAGGACTTGAAAGAAATATAGCTAGGACTGAGCCAGGACCATTGTCTCACTCTGGACTGGTTCTTGCCCAGATGTTGCTTTGGTTACTGAGGCATATTAAGGCCAGAAGCCCTATACCTCTGTGGTTTCTGCATGCTATATGGTGGAAGTTTCAGCTTGTGCAATAGTGGTGTTAATTATTAAAAACAGAACCAACATTGCCATTGGACTTATGGCCCATTCCACAAAAGGAAACTAACATCTGGTACTGGAAACTTGGGCAAAAAACTTTGTAATCAGAAAGTCATAAATTCTACTGGTGAAACAATTTCTACTTTTTGTGCTGGATAAGGTGCTTCCCAACCTTTGTGTTTACAGTCATGAGTTACCACTGCAGTCAATGCCTTTGGACATTTTTCCATTTCCTGTTTTCTGACTTTTCATTTTTGTTTTATAGTAGACTCACCAGTGGACACCGTATTGAAATGGATGGAGAAAAGAAAAAAGATGCCAAGTGACTGGGGTTTGAGAATAGTCAAATATTTACATCACCATCTCCATTATCAGGAACTTTTGTTGAAGAACATGGCAGAAAAAAAATGTAAGAACAGAGGATAAGATAGAATGTTTTATATGACTATCCACCAACAGACAGATAACATGTTTCTGAGCTCAGTTATTCTCCCTTGCCTAAGATCAACTCCAATGCCCAACACATACCACCAACATGGAAGGAGGGTCAGGGAAAATTTCACAACTACCTGAGAGTCAAGGCACATCTCTCAAAAGTGATCAGCAATAGTATACTAATTACACAAGCCCTGGGGAAGGGGCTAGAGAGAGTAGAGGAGGGTCGCTCTCAGCATTATGTGTATCTATGGGGTAGCCATCATCTATACTTGGGTAAGACTTTCTGGTGCAGCTTGAGATAGAGAACACATGCACACACACACACACACACACACACACACACACACACACACACACTCATTGTCCTTTACATAAGCCAAATAAATTAACTGGTTTTCCAGAGTGACACCAGTAGCTCATTGGTCCCAATGGAAGGGGGAGCGGGTATTGTTCACACCTCCACAAGAGATTTTATCAATGTTTACAAAAACCTTCATGTCTGGACAATGAGACTTTCATAAATTTGCTTGATATTTCTTGATTTAATATGTATCTCTTCTTATAGCCTTGAAGATCACTGGAGAAATTCAAAGGAAGTTAACTCTAAAAATTATTTATTTGAAAAAAAATATAAATAAATATATATATAACCTCAAATTGATAATCAAGAATGGGTGGTAGACCTATATCTAGACTAATGTAGCAATGGGACAAATGTTGCATATTTATTGCCTCTGTATTTTAAATGCAGTCAAATCTTATAGCCTTTTGCATTATCTTGATTTCATCAAACTGTTCTTATTAAGACAATAGTCATTGTAATGATACTAACATTTACTAAATATTCCCCTACCATATTTAGCATCTTCACTTTGATTACTAACTTATGCATATCATAAAAATCAGAAAAGGAGAAAATTTTTCAAATAATCCAAGAACATAATGAATAGAAGTTTAAACTGGAAGAAATTCTGTTTGAATATAGGCTGCCTTTCTCCAGCAATTATGTATTAACAAGCCCATTGGTCTCTGTATTATGGAGCTACTAGTGGCTAAGAGATAAACTCAATTTTCTTCAACCTGGTTTTCTTTTTTTTTTTACATTTTTTTTACTTTTTTTTTTTTTAACTTTTTTACTTTTAACTACTTTATATCCTGGTTTTCTTTACTCCCCTAAAGAAAAAAAGAATTACCCCAAGGATGTTTTAATTGACCTATCCTTACTCAATGATCATTCTATCACAACTTTTGACCTAAAATTTCTGGGCAAATAGATCCAACATTTATAAATGTTGTCCTCATCATTTTTCTGAAATCCAAACTTCTGTCCATTTTTATGTGCATTCCTACACTATTCCTGAAAGCTGAACATAATCACTTCAGTTGGAGGAAGAAGGTAGACATTGATTCCAAGATAAAACTTAAATATTTGACTTTCTCACCACCCACCTCCCAATATTTTATTAATGAAAACTAAAAGCTCATATAAAAAATAGGAGGAAAAATAATTAAAATTTGTCTGTAAAAAATTAGTGGTATGGATTCAATAAATAAAATGCTGTATATACTCGGGCATATTTCTCTCCTCCTCATTTTTATAACCTTAAGTTTCTCACAATATATTATTTTTCCTACTCTAAGACATCTAGGAATTATTTGTTATAAGATTAAAATGCTGCTCATCCTCTTCATCATGGTAGGGAGTGGTCAAAGAGGAAGAGTACATTTATTAATCATTGAAAATCTGTTTAAGGAAGAATCATGACCTGAAATGCTAATTGTTTTCAAGTCTTAAATTTTTACATGAATGTGGAAATGTAAGCCATCCACAGAGGTAGTGGGTACATCCTTTATATTTGATTTTCCTTATGCTTTTATTTCATGTGTTATATGGCTTACATTACCTTGAAAATTGATAATGGTGTTTACTTGAGATTTTAAGCAACTATCAGTCCTTAAGTCCTGTGTGGACTTGGTAATGATGGCTAATATAGGGAAAATACAAGATAAAACAAAAACATTGTGGATTCTCTTCGCTTTATGCACCATGACTGAGGTTAAAAACTTCTCTGATAGCACTGGTGTCTTCTTTAGCATCACTCTAATGAGCATGCAAGGAAACTACACTTAAATAAATATTAAATCCTAGTTAATTTTTAATGTAAAAATCTTAGAAACAGTAGCCATTCAAAGGAATTGGGTGATTAACTGATAAACTGAGGTCTAGTATTTTGTAGTAAAGATATACTCAAATTACAGAGAAATAGCCTTCTTTAAATGGAAATATTCATGATTGTACCTCTATTTACTTGCTATGAATCTTTGGCTTCCTTGTTGCTGTCTTGTAATTTTGACACAGATTAATTGCTTGGTTCATTTAGTAGATTTAGATAATATATGCAATTTTTATACAATTTCTACAGAATTGGATACTGAATTTAAAAATGGAAAAGATTGCAAAACAGTTCATTAAAGTAGAATATAACCTGGAGAGTTATCAGCTTTAAAGAAAGTTTCATTATTGAATTGAGAAAAAAAGTACTTGGTACTTGAGGTTAATGGGTGAAAGGTAGCAATTCTGTAGATCTCAAAGTAGAAATATTTAATGATTGATGTAATGAGAAAACTATAGAACTAAATTAAACTAGAATTAATTCCACTGAGCAAAGTATGCAAGAGTGGGGTGGGGGTGGGGCATGGAAAGGGAAATTAGTCTAAATTGGACTGAGAAATGATATATGAAATTTACTAAACTTCAATAAAAATATGTATAAAAAGAAATTGTAAGGTTATATGTAAACTCAAATTTTGATATGTGTGTAATGATACATTTTATACAAAATAAATCATCAGTATCCCAGATACCTTCACAGAGGTGAATACATATATGGATTTTAACAGGATAATTGTATTCACATGGATATTGGAGATGCATTGCCATCAGGCTCCCTTAAACAAATGTGTAAGAGTAAGAACAATTCTATCCAGGACCCTACAGGAATTTCTCTAATATTGACTATATAGTAGGGCACAAAACAAATCTAAAAAAAAACAAAAAAAAAAAAAAACAAAAAACACTTTTCCAGCATTCTTTCAAACACAGTGCAATAAAGCTTAAAAATCAACTCCAAAAATAGCTCTAGTAACTACATGAACTCATGAAGATTAACAAACACACTCCTCAATGAACAATGGTTCTAAGAAGACAATAAGAAAGAAAGAAAATTATTTTAGAAAGAAAATAAAGCACAACAAAAGTTCTGGAATATTTTAAAAGGAGTCCTTAGAGGGAACTTTAAATGAAGCTCATATTTCCTACATTAAATATCAGAACAAGCACATATAAATGAAGATGCAGTACAACTCAATATTCAGACTCTGGAATGGCAAGAACAAATGAAACCCACACCCAGTAGAAGAGAAAAAAGATAACAAAAATCAGAGTAGAATTTAATGAATACAAAGAAAACAATACAAATAATCAATGAATGCATGAGTTGGATCTTAGGAAAGGTAAACATAACAGACAGACCCTCAGCACAGTTAAACAAACAACAACAACAAGAAGAACCACAACAAAACAAATCAACCAAATCAACCAAATCAAAGGTGAAAGAGAAAACATTACAAAAGACACAAAAAAGATACAAGATAATTTAAAAGCCAATACTCTGTTAAATTTGAAAACCTAGAAGAAACAGATGGAAAATCTAAATTCATGGGAACAACCAAAGAAAAACAAGAAGAGATTTACAGCTGAAACAGACCCATAAACAAAAGAAATTGACACAGTAATATAAAACATCCCAACTAGAAAATGCCTAGGCCCAGATGAATTTACACCAGAATTATACCAGAATTTAATGAAAATCCAAAACTGTTCTAGTTTGTCTTCCATTGCTGTGACAAAACACTCTGATCGACTCCAACTTGGGGAGGAAAGGGTTTATTCAGCTTACATCTCCTGGGTCACAGTTCATCACTTAGGGAACCCAAGGCAGGAGCTCAGGGCAGGAACCTGGAGGCAGGAGCTGAAGCACAGGCCATGGAGGAATGCTGTTCACTGGCTTGCTCCCCTGGCTCATGCCCAGTCCGCCTTCTTATACAGTACAAAACAACCTGCACAGGGTGGCACTACTCATTGTGGGCTGGGCCCTCCCACACTGCTCGACCATCAAGACAATACTCCACAGATGTGGCCACAGGCCAATCCAATGGAGCCAATTCCCCAACTGAGGCTCCTCAACCCAGGTGTGTCAAGTTGACACTAAAGCTATCCAGCACACTGTGCTACTTAAATTATTAAAAAAAGATAGAAACAATAGATCTCTTGAATTCCTTCTATGAAACCAGTATCCTGTTATTAGCAAAATGAGGCAAAGAGGGAAAAAAAAAAACTCTAGACTCATTTCCATACTGAACATAAATGCAAACATTCTTAACAAAATACTTTCATACTTGAAAACTGCTTAGACACGCATCAAAAAGATGAAACACAATAATCAACTCAGCTTTATTCCAGAGATGAAAGAATGGTTCAATATACATAAGTCAATAAATGTTGTATATCATTTAAATGTCCTCAAATGGTCATCTTGATAGAGCATTGACAAAATCCAAACATGCATTTATATGAGAAATCTTAGAGACAAGTGAAATACAGGGAACATACCTCATAATTAAAGCTATATCCAACAAGTTCATGGCCAATATCATTATGAATGAAATAAAATGGAAGCATTAACATTAAAATCAGGAACTAAGCAAGGTTATCCAATATCTTCACTTCTTTTAATATAGTGCTTTAATTGCTCACTAGAGCAATGAGAGAAGAAAAATAAGGAAATACTAATGGAAAGAGGTCAAAATATCCCTATTTGCAGATGGTATGATAATATTCCTAAGAGACCCCCCAAATTCGCAAGAAAACATTAAGACTTTCAGCAAAGTGAAAGGTTACAAAATAAATCTATAAAAATAAGTATCCTTTCCATATACCAATATCAAAAGAGTACATGGGAACCATTCCATTTACAATTGCCTCAAAAATATTATATCTAGTAATAATGTGGCAAATTATTTCTACAATGAAAAATTTACATCATATTCCTTAATTTTTATTGAAATTTAAACATTTCATATAACAGTTCTTAAATTTAGACCCCCTCCCCCATCCCTGCCTCCACACACCCCCTAACCCCAAGCCAGACCTCATGCACTGCTCCCTACATAGTAAGTCTTATCCAGTCAAGCATTTGTATCTAGAGGATTTGGTGCAAAATCATCCTCCTAATATCTACTCAGCCTATCTACTGATCATATGTAAGGCCTACTCTTCCTAACCCAGTATTAATCAGTCTCTCAAGTCTAGGGCCATCTCACTGCCCAAGTGACTTTTATTTTGAAACTTATTTATTCATGGCTCAGTGCCCATTGCAGAAAAGGTGGAAAGATTCTAAGAGCTAGGGTTGGTCCATGCACATAGGGAAACAGAAGCTTTCTGGACACTGGAGAATGACTTGTGCATGCGAACTTCCAGCAATGGTGGCATTGAGCACAAGACCGACTTGTCAGATCAGAGCCAGACTGGAGCAAAGGAAACTTTTAAATCTTTGAAAAAAGCAATTTAGGAGGATAAAAGGAGAAAGAAGGACTTACCAAGATAATAGATTGGAAGAATCAATGCTGTGAAATACGTAGCAATGATCATCCCTACAAAAGCAACATGAAGATTCAATGCAATGCCAATAAAAATTCTGATGACGTTCTTCACATAATTAGAAAAATTTCTAAAATTCATATGGTATTACAAAGGACCTTAGTTAGAAAAAGCAATCCTGAGCACAAAGATCAATGCTGTTGGGTATTATCATATTAGAACTCAAAATGGATTTCAGAAACATAATTATAAAACTTTCAAGGTACTGGCACAAAAACAGACAGATAGATCAGTAGAACATAACTGAAGATCCAAATATGAGTACATGCAATTTCAGCAAACTGATAATTGACAAATAACCAAGAACACATACTGGAGGAGAGACAGCATTTTCAACAAATGGTGCACACCAACCTGGATTTTTGCCTGTAGAAGAATAAAACTAGACCCTTATCTTGAACCCTGCACAAAACTCAAATCCAAGTGTATCAAAGGCCCAAAAGTCTGAAACTGTTAGAAGAAAACAAAGACCACACCCTGTAAGATATATGTTTAGGAAAGGACTTTCTAAATGAGACACTAGGAATACAGGAATTGAGGTCAGCAATCAAATACTAGGCCCTCATTAAAGTAAAATCTTTCTGTACAGCAAAAGAAACAATGAAGAAAGTGAAGTGAAAACCCACAGAGTAGGAGAAAATATTCCAAAGAGACATATCTTAGAGAGGTTTAACATACAGAATACATAAAACACAAAAAATGATGAATTAATAAAACAAGAGACCCAATTAAAAGTTGGGCTATGGATCTGAAAAGAGAATTCTCAAAAGAAGAAATGAAGATGAAAAGATGACATCATGAACTTTTCAGGTAAATGGATGGAATTCAAAGCAAGTATGCTACGTGAAGTAGCACAGTCCCAGAAAAACAAATGACAAAGGGTATCCCTCATTTATATTTGCTACGACCAAATCCCTAATTGAAAGGCAAGCTGAGCCAAGCGTGGTGGCGCACACCCTTAATCCTAGCACTTGGGAGGCAGAGGCAGGCAGATCTTTGTGAGTTCAAGGCCAGCCTGGTCTACAGAGTGAGTTCCAGGACAGCTGGGGCTACAGGGAGCCCTTGAATCAAAAAAGACAAAAAAAAAAAAACAAAAAAAAAAAAAAAAAAAAAAAAAAAAAGGCAAGCTGAGCAAAGTTAAGTTATATTTCTTCAGGAAGTGTGATGTGGTCTCATTTATAGTTTTATATTATTTTAAAAAAAAAAAGAATTCTTTTTTTTTAAAAATTTTTACATTTTAGTTTCATACTTATGATTTTTTAATAATTTATTGATGTTTTGTATATTTCAGACATCATTTTTCAGTTCAATTTAGACATATTGCCCTTTCCCATCTCCCCAACCCACCCTAGATCATGCCTTCTTCCATTACATTCTGCTTCCTCTCTCAGTCTTTTACAAGTTTTTCTATACAGAAGATGAACAAAAACCACCCATGTTCATGGATCGGGAAAAATTTACATAGCAAAAATGTCTATTCTACCCAAACTATTGTACAGGTTTAATGCAATCCCAATTGAAATTCTCATGAGTTTCTTCACAGGATTGGGAAAAAAAAAAAAAAGTCCTTAATTTCATTGCGAAAAAACAAAAAACCCACATATAACCAAAGGAACTGACCAACACAGAGCATTACAGGGGGAGGGGGGATTGTTTTACCAGACTTTAAGCTATATACAGGGCTATAGGCATAAAAACAGCTGGTGGGGCTGGAGAGATCGCCTTGCGGTTAAGAGTGCCAACTGCATTTGCAGAGGACCCAGGTTTGTTTCCTAACACCCACCTGGTGGCTACTAATAACCGTCTGTCTTGACTCCAGTTCCAGGGCTACCAAGAGGCCCTTGGATAACCTCTGCTAAATGGGGATATACTTACATGCAAGTAGACAAAACTCTCATACAAATGAAAAAAATAAATAAAATTGTGAAAAAAAATATATGTTAAAAAACAGCTTGGTACTGGTACCAAAACAGACCTTTTGACCAATGGTGGAACAAAAATGAAGATCAAAACTTGAGCAAATACAATTCCAGCCACATCATATTTGAAAAAGAGGGGACCTGAAGGACACATGGGGAAAAGACACCATATTCAGCAAGTGGTGTTGAAAAAACTGGATCACAACTTATAGAAGAATGAAACTAAAACCCCTACGTCTCACCCCGTAACAAAAGTCAACACCAGATGGATCAAAGACCTCAACCTGAAAACCAAAACTCTGAAGGCAATAGAAGAAAAAGTTGGCAGCAGATTACAGGACATAGGCATAGGAAAAAGACTTTCTAAATCAGAGAGCAGCTGTGCAAGTAATAAGGTCGACAATTGACAAATGGAACCTCATGAAACAGCAAACCTTCTGTACATCAAAAGAAACAATCAAGGAAGTGAAGAGAAAACCCACAGAGTGGGAGGAAACCTTCACATCTGACAAAATATTGATTTCCAGAGTATATATACTACTCAAAAAAGAAAGAAGAAAGAAAACAAGTGACCCACTCAAAAGATGGAGCAAAGAGCTGGCCAGAGACTTCACAAGTGAGGAATTAGAGATGGCTGAGGAACATCTTAAAAAGTGTTCAGTGTTGGTAATAATTAAGGAAATGCAAATTAAAACCCCTTTAAGATATCATCTCACTCTGATAAGCCTGGCTAGGATCAAGAAAATAAATGATGCCACTTGCTGGAGAGGTTGTGGGGAAAGGCAAACACTCATCCACTGCTGGTGGGAATGTAAAGTTGTACAACCACTATGGAAAGCAGTGTGGAGAACCCTTGGAAGACTCTAAATGAGCTTGCCACCTAACCCAGTCATAACATTCCTGGTTATATACCCACAAGACTCATCTTACTGCAGAGATACTTGCACAGCCATGTTTATTGCAGGTCTCTTCACAATAGCAAGGAGTTGGAACCAGCCGAAGTGCCCCTCAACTGACGAGTGGATAGAGAAAATGTGCTACATCTACATAATGGCGTTCTATGCAGCAGTAAAGAAAGATGACATCATGAACTTTGTAGGTAAATGGATGGAGCTTGAAGATATCATGCTAAGTGAAGTAGCACAGTCCCAGAAAAACAAACAACTAATGGTATCCCTCATCTGTGGATGCTAGCACCAATCCCCTACTTATATGTCAAACTGAGTAATGTTAATGTGATCTTAAATCAACTGTGTTCTTATACTGTGAATCCCTTAAAAATAAAAAAATTAATTTAAAAATAAACAAATTAAAAAATTAAAGTTTTTCACTATAAGGTTTATTGTTTTGGGCAGAATTTAACTATATCATTCCATTCTCTGACACTGTCCTTATGTTCCTTGTGGTTCCCTCCCAATTGTATTGCTCCAAAATACGCCTATAAAAACATCATATATGTACCAGAATTAAGTACTCCAGGAATAAACTGTTCACTCTGATATGTTCAGGTGCTCACATTTTTCCCTTTAATTTTATATTACTCTAATTATGAATATATACCTTCCACCCATCTACATTAATTACCATGTCTGAAAGTAAGTGGTAGGTTAATTCTAGGGCTCATTAAGAGATTCACATTATAACACCACAGTTGCTTTCAGATACAAAGAAATACAACAATAACATTGCTCAGCTTGCCTTTCAATTGGGGAATTTGGTACTAGCGTCCACAAATGAGGGAAAACATCCCCTCTTTGATTTTTGGAGACTGTGTTACTTCACTTAGCATAATAGGTTCTAATTCCATCGATTTACCTGAAAAGTTCATGATGCCATCTTTCTTTATGGCTGCATAGAACTCCATTGTGTAGATATACCATATTTTTGTTATTCACTCATTAGTTGAGAGGCATTTGGAATGCTTCAAGCTCTTTGCTATTGTGCTATTGTGAAGAGGGCTGAAATAAACATAGATGTGCATGTCTCTTTGCAGTAGGATGAGTATTGTGGGTATATACCCAGGAGTGGTATGGCTGGGTCAGGAGGTATTCTCATTTTGACACTTGTAAACGTTTTCCACATTGCTTTCCAAAGTGGTTGTAAGAGTTTGCATTCCCACCTGCAGTGGATGAGTGTCTCCTTTTCCCCACAACCTCAATAGCATTTGGTGTCATTTGTTTTCTTGATTTTAGCCAATCTAATAGGAATGAGATGATATCTGAGGGTGGTTTTAATTTTCATTTCCTTAATTACTAATGACATTGAACAGTTTGTAAGATGTTTCTCAGCCATCTTTATTTTCACTGGTGAAGTGTCTGTTCAGGTCTTTACTCCATCTTTTGAGTGAGTCATTTGTTTTCTTCTTTGTTTTTTGAGTTTATATATTCTGGAAGTTAATGCTCTCTCAGACGTATCATTGGTGAAGATTTCCTCCCACTCTGTGGGCTTTCTCTTCAGTTCATTGATTGTTTCCCATATGAATTTAAGGATTATTTTCCAAAGTCTTTAAAGAAACTCATGGCAATTTTCATTGGGATTGCATTGAATCTCTATAATAATTTGGGTAGAATGGATATTTTTACTAAATTAATTTTTCCAATCCATGAGCATGGGAATTTTCCATCTTTTTATGTCTTCTTCAATCTCTTTCCTCAGGGATTTGAAATATTTGTTGTAGAGTTCTTTGATGTCTTTGGTTAGAATTGTCTCCAGGTACTTTTTTTGGCTATTTTGAGTGAGATGGTCTTCTTGTAATCCTTCTCCAGTTGCTTGTTTTTTGGTGTAAAGAAAGGCTATTGATTTTTATAGGTTAATTTTGTATCCTGCTACTTTACTGAAACTCTTAATTGTTTCTTGGAGTTTTCTGGGGGAGTTTTTAGCATCCCTCAGGAAAACTATCATATGATCTGCAAACAGGGATAGGTTGACTTCCACTTTTCCAATTAGTATTCCTTTAATTTCCTTTGCTTGCATTATTTCTCTAGCAAGCATTTGAAGCACTATATTGAAGAGGAGTGGAAATTAGGGGGCAGCCTTGCCCTGTTCCTGCCTTTAAGGGGAATGCTTCTACTTTTTCTCCATTTAGAAAGATGTTGGCTGTGGGTTTGTTGTTCATGGCTTTGATTATATTTAGGAATGTTCCCTTCAGTCCAGTTCCTTCTAGAACTTGAAACATGATGGGATGCTGGATCTCATCAAAAGCTTTCTCTGCATCAATTGAAATGTTTCTGTGATTTTTGTCTTTCAGTAAATTTATGTGTTTTGATAGTTATTGATTTACATATCTTAAACCATCCTCGCATCTCTGGTATGAATCCACCTTGATCATGATGGATGATCTCTTTGATGTGGGCCTGCATGCGATTTGCAAATTTTTTTTTGAGAATTTTTGCATCTGTGTTCATTAATGAAATGGGTCTATAGTTTTCTTTTTTGGTTGTGTCTTTGCCTGGTTTTGGTATTAGAGTGATGCTGGCTTGATAAAAGGAGTTTGGGAGATTTCCCTTTGTATATTTCTGAATAATTTGAGTAGTAATGGTTGTAAGACCACTTTAAATGTTTTATAGACTTCTGCTGTGAAACCATCTGGACATGGATATTTTTTATTTAGGAGGTTTTTGATTATGTCTTCAATCTCCTCAAATTTTATTGGTCTCTTTAAATTGCCAATCAATTCTTAGTTAAGCTTTGTTGGATCCCAGGATTTCAGATATTAATCCATTTCTGCAGTTTTCTTTATTCTTTATTTTTTTTTAACTTTAGGAGACAGAGTCTCCCTGTAGCCCCGACTGTCCTGGAATTCACTGTGTAGACCACCCTGGCCTTGAACTCACAAAGATCCACCTGCTTCTGCCTCCTGAATGACAGGGTTAAAGGTGTGCGCCACTACACCTACATTTTGGTTTTCAAACTTTAAGTAGTGTAGAGGTTTTTGAAATATTCTTATATGATTGTCTGGATATTTTCTCTATCTGTTGTGAGGTTTTCCTTTTCATCATGAATATTATTAATTTGGATTTGCTCTTTCTTTCTTTTTTTTTCTTTTCTTTTTTTTTCTTTTTGGTCTTTTTGAGACAGGGTCTCCCTGTCTTTCTTTCTTTATCTTGTTTATCTTTTCAAAGAACCAGCTTTTGGAATCTTTTTTTTGTGTGTGTGTGTGTTCTTTGTTTCTATTTCATTGATTTCTGCTCTGATTTTTTGTTATTTCTTCCTGTCTGTTGGGTTTAGGGTCCATTTGTTGTCATCTCTCGTGTTTTTAGCTGTAGTGTTAGATAATTTAATTTATTTCTTCACTTTCTGTTGTTATTTTTTTTTTTAATGTGGGCACTTAAGGCTATACATTCCCCCATTAGGACTGCTTTTACAGTATCCCACAGGTTTTGTTGTGTTGTGTTGTGTTGTCTTTTTCTTTTAGTTCCATGGATACATTTATTTCATTCTTTTTTTCTTCCCTGACCCATTCATTATTCAGGATTGTGTTGTGTAGTTTCCATGCTTCCTTGTAGCCAGTGGGGCTTATTCTGTTGTTAATATTGAGCTTTAATTCACTGTGGTCTGATAGAATGCATGAAATTTTTTCAGTGCTTTTGTATTTGTAGAGGTATTTTCTGTATCCCAGTATGTGGTGAATTCTGGAGAATTTTTGATGGAGTAGAGGGTATATTCTCTGGTGCTTGGGTGGAATATTCAGTAGTTATCTATGAGGTCCACTTGGTGTATTGTATTGTTCAGTTAAGATGTTTCCTTGTTTATTCTTTGTCCAGTTGACCTATCTAATGGGCTCAGTGAGTTATTAAAATCCTCCTATTAGTGTGCTGGGATCAATCTGTGCCTTGAGGTCCAGTAGAATTGTGTTTATAAAGCTCAATGCACTGGAGTTTAGTGTATATATTCATGATTGTGAAATAGTCATGGTTAATTGATCCTTTGAAAAGGATGTAGTGGCCCTCATTGTCTTTTCTGATTAGTTTTACTTCAAAGACTAATTTTTCTGATATTAGAATAGCAAATCCTGTTTGACTTTTGGTACCATTTGTTTGGAATATTTTTCCATCCTTTAAATTTGAGTTGGTTTCTGCCTTAAAGGTGGGATGGGCTTCTTGTCCACGATATATAAATGGATTCTGTTTCCTAATCCATTCTCCCAGTCTATGTGTTTTGATTGGGGAGTTTAGACCATTAATATTTAAGGTTCTTATTGAGAGATGTGTACTGTTCCCTTTCAACTTATACTTTTTTTGCATTCTTGATCTAGTTTTATATTTATGCTGGCATCCTTTTATTAGTTTTTCTCTTTAGTTGGTTAGGGATAGTTTCTCCTTTCCAATGTTCTTTGAATTGCTTCGAGTATTTTCTGAAGTGTTGGATTTTTTGACATATATTCTTTCATTTTTTTATGTCATGAAATATTGTTCTTTCTCCTTCAACTATAATTGAGATTTTTGCTGGGTATAATAATTTGGGTTGGAAGGGAATGTTATTTACCACTGGGAATATTTTGGTCTATGTTCTTCTGGCTTTCATATTTTGCACTGAGAAGTCAACTTTAATTCTGATGGTCCCCCCCATATATGTAATTTGTTGTTTTTCTCTTGCGGCCTTCAGTATTTTGTCTTTGTTTTGAGCATCTAGCATTTTAACTATGATTGGGCATGGGGAATTTCTTTTCTAGCCCTGTCTATTTGGTGTTTTATGTGCTTCTTGTATTTGTATGGGTTTGTCTTTTTCCAGTTCGGGGAAATTTTCTTCTATTGGCCTGTTGATGATCTGATCAATACTGTCATCTTGATATTCTTCTTCTTCCTTTATCCCTATGATGGGGAGATTTGGTCTTTTCATAGTGTACCAAATTTCCTGGTTATTCCACACTTCTTTTTAATTTTGTAATCTTCACTGGAGCATTTTAGTTGTTCCATGTTATCCTGCAGGTCTGATATTCTATTTTCTGCTTCATCCATTCTGCTTCTGAGGCTTTCCCCCAACCTGTCCTGTTGATTGGATGAATGTTCTATTTCCTTTTTCCTTTATTCCTGTAATTTCTTTAGTATTTCCACTTCCTTTTGGAGCTTGTCATTCTCAACTTGTAGCTCCTTGCTTTGCTGCTCTGTTTCTTTTTTCATTTCAGCCTGGGATATTTTCAATGTGTCCACTTCCTTCCAGAGTTTGTCATTTTGTCCCTCTAGTTGTCTTCCGAGTTTGTGTTTCTCTTCCTGTAGTTCTTTTCCGAGTTTGTGTTTCTCTTCCTATAGTTATTTTTGGAGTTTGCATTGCTCTTCCTCTAGTTCTTTTTGGAGTTTATCATTCTCTTTCTAGTTCTTTCCAGAGTTTATCATTCTTCTCTTCTAAATCCTTCTTGATTTTTTCATTTTTTTTTCATTTTCTCCCCTTAATTCTCTGATTGTTCTTTATATTCTTTGATTTCTTTAAATATGTCTATGACTGTTCTTCAAAGGTCCCTCCTTCCAAGGGGGTCTCATTGTAGAAGTCTTCCATAATACTGGTCGACTTTAGTGTGGACTCATTATGGGCATTTCACATGTTATTTTTTTCGTTGTGGCTTCGGCATGTGGGTTTATTTTTGTTTGGATTCTGGTGCTAGTCTCAAATGTTATTAGGGAGGATTGGTTGGTCACTCACTATGCTTCCTGCCATTCAGTTCCTCTAGGTTGCCTGTGCAACCTAGAATCACTAACGCTGTGCTCACTGGATTGTCTGCACCATAACTCCACTAGTTTATTGGATCCTCTGCACCACTAATTGTTGGGGGTGCTGTTACTTGGCCTGCCTGTGCACCTGGCCCCTGAGCATGAGCTGGGGTCCCTGCTGGCTGGCTTAGAGTGGCGGGTTGACTCTGCTCAGACCAATCACGTGAGAGGCAAGGTAGGGTGTGACATCTCACCTGGTCCCTGATGCATGCACCTGGTGTTGGTATGCTGGTCCCTGCCGTTTCCTGGCCCATCTGAGCAACTGTTGCACTCCTGGCCTGCTGGCTTAGTGTTTTATTTATATAGCTTTGTAATTGTGGTGTATGGGTGGAGGGTAAGTATTCATATTTTAGAGTAATATAAAGTTAAAGGGAAAGTGTGAACTCCTAAACATATTTTGCAATTAGCATACAGTTTATTCTCAGAAGTCATAATTTTGGTATATATGTGACATATACTGTCCTCTAAAATATTTTATGGGCTGAAGAGATGGCCTACTGGTTTGGAGTTCCGACTGCTCTTACAGAGGACCCGGGTTCAATTCCCAGCACCTACATGGTGGCTGAGACCCATCTTTAACTCCAGTTCCAGGGGAATCCGACACCCTCTTCTGACCTCTGCTTGTGGGAAGAAAGGGAGCTAGCAGCAGAAAAAAGAAAAAGGGGAAGGTAATTCGTTGTTCAATGTTGACAAATTAATTGATATTATAGAAATATCCTGTCTTTATAAAATCTATTGCTATATGCAACAAATATACAGCAATATAACATAAAATCATGAGCTNCAACACCCTCTTCTGACCTCTGCTTGTGGGAAGAAAGGGAGCTAGCAGCAGAAAAAAGAAAAAGGGGAAGGTAATTCGTTGTTCAATGTTGACAAATTAATTGATATTATAGAAATATCCTGTCTTTATAAAATCTATTGCTATATGCAACAAATATACAGCAATATAACATAAAATCATGAGCTAAAGATGTTATTTGGTAGAATGTCTGTGTAGTATGCATGATGCTTTGTGTCCAATTCCATGTATCATATGAAATCTCATCCCCCAGGAAATGGAAGCAAGGGGGATAGAAATTCAAGGTGATCTTCATCAATATAATGATATTGAGGTGAGGGTGGATTAGATGAGATGGTGTTAATAACAAAGAACAATTTTAACTGAAAAATAATATATTAATTAATATATTAATATATTGATTAATACAGTCCATTAATAATATATTAATACATATTAATTAATATGGTCCATAAATAATTTTATGGACTATTAAGAATACATTGGTGCTACACAAATCTATTTCCTTATGAGTTAATGAAATAAGGTATCTGCATATGACCCAAGGTAAGATTCAAATATGCCTCTCTACTAAATTAACCCAATCCAATGAAATATAAACTTGTTTATGATCATATATTGCCTCTGTTACAACAGGCCTTTGAAACATTGGTTGGGATACATACTACAGTCCTGAAAATGAAATCAGTGTACTTAAGATCATAATAAAATCTAAACAGTAAGCCCACAATTAAATTGAGAATGTCTGCTATAAATATATGAACTACACTTGTAAGTTAAATTAAAATGGTGTCATAGATGCTTTGCGCTGAATTTAATAAAAGCATTTTCTGGATTCTATCTTTTGTTGACATCCTTGTAACAAAATATGTTTTGTGATTTTAAGCCAGAACTTAGCTCTCTTTCTCATTTATTGAACAGAAACCAATGAGTACTTAATTCTGAGGGTGAAAGAGATGATATCCATGTGGAGGAAAAAAGTCGGAAGATAATAAATTTGGCTAATGACCCTTTATAAAACAGATTTCCAAACAAATTATAATTCAGTAACATTACTGGAAGAAATTGACAACCACATACATACATACATACACACACACACACACACACACACACACACACACACGTGTGAGCACAATCTTTTCCTCATGTGCGAATAACTAGTATTTAAAAATTTGTCAGTTACAAGCAACATACAATTGCCTCTAATTCTAGTTCCAGGGAATAAGATGATTTCTTCTGGCCTTGTCTTCTACATACATATGTCTGCACACATGTACATGTATACACAATTACACATATGTAAATAAAAAATAAAGAACAAATCTTTGAAATTTGTCAAATTTTCCTCTAAAATATCTACTCAGTATTTGCAGTTAGATTGAATACTGTTTCTATGGCATTATTTCAATTTGATTAAATATATGTTTTCCGCAGTATGAAAGTGTATAGTCAATGTCATAGAATGAATAATTTTGGAAATCTAGTATGTGAATTTTAAGATTTTTTGCTTTTCATCAGTAAAGTATATAAAGCAGATTTCAGAAAAAATATGTTACTTTAAAGAATAGAACAAAATTATTTTGGCATATGAGATAATTTTAAATGATATGCAAAGGTATTTTTAAAAATTAATGCTGGCCTCGAACTTTGTCTCATTCTTTTTGTCGTTTCTCCATTCCACCATCAGACCGTTGAGAGATGTGAACTTATACTATTGTCATACTCTTGAATGCTGGAACCAGATTAATTCTGATTTCTGTGGAAAAAGAAAGGCTCTAATGGCCTTTAGAGAAGTTAGCTGAGTGGAAAATTAAGTTAACTATATCCCTTTATATTAAGTGAGGAGGGATTTCTCCATATTAAAGAATTTTCTGTAATTAGGACAAATACCTGAGAAAATCAAGTTGATAGAACTCACTATGTAGAACTGGATGGCCTGGATCTCAGAGAAATCTGTTTGCCTCTGCCTCCTGAGTCCTGGGATTAAATGTGTGAGCCATCTTGCCCTAAACTTCATGCAAATAACAAGGCAGTCAAGTTTAACAAACACTAGGTTGACACTTTTTGCAAGCCTAAGGATTTGAGTTTGGATCCCCAGAACCAATATTGTTAAAGGCAAGAACCAATTCCTGCAAGCTGTATTGTGACATCAACATAAAGATCCTGAAATTATTTTGAGTACTTTCATACACACATACAATAAATAAATAAATAATACATGCTTTAAAATTAATTTTAAAAATTAGCTACTACATCATATTTGCTTCCTAGGAATGCAAGTGCTTTTGCTTGTATTTTGCAGGTTGAAAATATCTTTCAAGATATGTATTTGTTAAGAGGTTATGTGGTTTGGGGGGATATTATACATTGTTCAATCTGGTTTGAGTAAATAAGGCAGGTTGAAATAAAGTGGCACATATATAAGGCAAACAAGTAAACAAACAACACAGAAGGAATCTCTTTTAACATGAGGTTCTGCAGGTTTTGTTCTTCATGTCTGTGTGTTTAATTCTATCTGAAATCATTCTTCTACCTCTATTACTAGCTTAAGCAGAATCATTTATTGCTGGAGATAATGCAATTTATTATTATGAATTTATGCTTACCATTTTATGGCAAATTTGTGAGGTTTGTCACTATTTCAAATTTTCATACAGAAAGACTTAAAATTATAAGCTATATAGCTCAAGGACTGCAATTCACTAAGTGGCAAAATCTGGTGTCTTAATGTCTTATCACTTCATCTACTAACTATTTAATTTATTATTTTTAATGATTCCATAATTTCATAAAATACATTTTGGTAATATTCAGAACCCTTCTCCTCTCAACTCCCTGCCTTTTCCCCAACCCCTAATTCCATGTCATTTTGTTTTAAAAATTATTTATAGTATTTTACTAATTTTTTTATCTTTTAAAGACCTATGACCCAATTATGAGTATCTCCTATGCTTCTGCATGTGGGTCCATTCTTTGCAGTCTGATGAACCTACAAGACTTTATACCAGTAAGAAAAAAATGAATCTGCCTCTCCCAGCCCAACTTCTCCATTGGTACAAGAAACATGTTGGCTTGGGTTTGGACAGGTCTTGTACATGCTTTCACAAGCAATGTAGGTTCATATGTGGAACTCCTCTTTGATATATGTTATATTTATTTGCCACATCTGGCTCTTTTGATCTTTCAATCTCCTGTTCTACAATGATCCCTGAGCACAGAAAGATGAAATATCTTACTCTTCATGGTAATTGAAATCTATTGAGATATGTTTAATTTTGTCCTGAGTAAAACTTTCTTTGAAGAGAGTTAAGAAATATACTGATCTGTAGTTTTAATGTTTATTCACCTTAAGTGAGTACAATGCACTGTCTATTTAATTATAAATATTAATTATAAATGAATATTAGGAGGTTTTCCCCTATGTTCTGTGACCTGTGTAACCACAAGTTCCCAACTTTGATAGCATTGTCAGAAACGGACTCCCTGTTAGGAAGTGGTACTTAAACCCAATTAGAAGGTCATGGTTTATGATGCTCAGGAACTTGCTAACAAAGAGCTCATCTCAAGCCATAAGACAGATATCTGAAGATGAAAACTACACTAAAGTGTGATTACTTTAGAAGTAATTTAACATTTACATAATACCAATATTAAAAAATCACAAACTGTGACATTGCACAATCACGTTTTAAACATTTCATTATTCTATGGTTGGTAAACCCTGTGATTCAAACTGTATCCTGCCTTACAGTGGGTGTAAATGATTTAGGTGAACAATGCTAGTTGGATGCCCTAAGGAAGAATAGTAGCTGTGGGGGTGATTCACAGGAAGTGCCACAGTGTTTAATGACGTCTGCAAAACAAAAGGACACTTCTCACTGAGATCAATAAGAAATGTTTTTTACTTCCTGATAAAATCTGGAGACAGAAACTTTAGATCTTCATCTCACAGGAAAGATGAGAAAAAGCTGAAGCTGTAGATGGGTCCAGCAAAGCTATCTTTTATGTTAAACTGGTATCAGGAATATCTCTGCATATGAAGGCATAAAAGTAAAATAAATGAGGATTTTTGGCCTGCTTTGCATAGAGGCTGGTGGCCTCTGCCACACCAGCAGAGGCACAGAGTATGAGGCAACAGGGCAGAGCACATCAGCCAGGTGGATTGTGGGAGGTTTTGATTTTTTGGCCTGCCATGGTGGCCTCTGCCACACCACTGGAGGGTACCGGGGTAAGAGCTAAGCAAGCAACTGTCCCCCCACCACTTGCCAACTGGAATTATGGTAGAGTTTCCAGTAAGCCCTACAACCAACCTAGAGGAATTGGCTGACAACAGAGGGAGTACAATGCTCAGAGGATGTCATCTGGGTTGTTACCTACCCAGTTCTTTCAGAACAATATATATATAACCAAACTTGAAAGCCTGAAACCTAGAAAAGTTAACAATCTATAAACAAGGAGAATACAATGAAGGCGTCTGAAGGAATCAAGGAAAGCAATCCTTCAACACTGTGAAGAGGCATTTAAGATTCCCATATGAATACAGGCAAAAGGAAAAGCACATCCTGAGAGCACAACAAAAGAACAATATGGGAAAAGCACAGAATAATTCCACACTAAACTCTATGGAGCCTGTGGAGGATTCCTACAATAGGAACTCCCTAGAGGTAGCCCAGGACACAGATCGTAGAACAAAAATCATAGAGATATTCAAAGAAATCATAGAACCAAGGGGAAAGAATGAAAAACAGGGAGACAATGACAAACTTCTAAAAGAACTAAAAGGATAAAAATGACAAATTCTGGAAAGAGATAGAGGGAGAAAATTATGAACCCGGAAGAAAGTGGAAACACTGAAAAGATCCCATACTGAAATGAAAAAGGAAACCAAACAGTGAAGCATTGGGCTAAAAGGAGATTGAGAAGCTACAAAAGTAAGTGGAAATACTAAAGAAAACACTAGATGAAATGAAAAAGGAAATCAGTCACTCATCTAATCAAGAGGAAAGAATGGGAAAAAGCCTCAGAAGCACAATGGAGGAAGCAGAAAAAGAATATCAGACCTGGAAGATAACACATAACAACTAAAAACTTAAGTAAAGACTGCAAACAATTTAAAAATGCACAAGAATGGAGCAACTAGGAAATGTGGGACACTATGAAAAGATCAAACCCTGTATCATAGGGATAGAAGAATGAGAAGAATCCCATGAGAAAGATATTGATCAGATTTTCAACAGAATAACAATGAAAATTTCCCCAACCAAAAAAAGACAAACCCATACAAATACAAGAAGCACATAGAACATCAAGTAGACAAGAACAGAATAGAAACTCTCCACACCATATCATACTTAAAACGCGAGACACCCAAAACAAAGACAAAATTCCGAAAGCCACAAGTGAAAAAAAAAGTTACAGATAAGGGGAAAACTATCAGAATTACAGCTGACGTTTTAGTGCAAATAATGAAAGCAAGAAGAATGTGGACCAAAACATTCCCAGTGCTAAATGACTACAAATGCCAACCCAGGTTACTACACCCACCAAAAATCTCGATTCTAGTTGAAGGAAAGAGAAAAATCTTCCATGACTTAAAGACAATGAAAGAATACATGTCTGGAAAATCAACCCTTCAGAGAACACTTGAAGCAATTCAAAGGACTGAGGAGAAGAGCACCTTGAAAGAGAAATTAGTAAAAGCATAACTGCAGAAGTAGAAACCTAGACCTATTCATTATTCAGGAGTGTGTTCCTTAGTCTCCATGTGTTAGTGTAGGTATTAGGGCTTATCCTGGTGTTGATACTGAGCTTCTTTGCACTGTGGTCTGATAGAATGCATGAAATTATTTCATTTTTTGTATTTATTGAGTTTTTTTCTGTGTCCAAGTATGTGGAGAGGCTGAGAATCCAGGGAACTGCTCAGTCCCCAAGGCTGGATGTCTCAGTAGTCCCAATCTAGTGCTGAAGGCCCGAATGGATTCCAGGAGATCTGCTGGTCTCAGTACAGGCTGGGATCCAAAGGGTTGATCACAGCAGCAAGACAAACTCACCAGATGAGAGAGGCAAGGTGCAGGAAAAAAGGGACCAACTGCCTCTGCCATAGCCTTTTATACTGCCTGCTGGCAGAAGGTAATGCCCACATTTGGGGTGGGCCATCCAGTTGAGGTGGTCCAATCCGAAGATCCTTTTTCTCTTATTTGTTCCTTAGTCCAGTCAAGTTGACAACCAGGATTAACCATCACAATGACCAAGTTGGATTCATACCAGAGATCCAGGGATGGACCAACATATGAAATTCAGTAAATATCATAAAACACTTAAATGGAGTGAAAAGCAAAGAACACATGATCATCTCAATTGCAACAAAGTCTTCAAAAAAATCCAACATCCCTTCATGCTTAAAGTCCTAGAGCAAATTGGACTGGAGGGATCATCCCTCAACATAATCAAGGCCATATACAGAAAACCAACAGAAAACATCATCCTAAATTGAGAAAATTTAGATGGATTAACCTTAAAGCTAGGGACTCGGCAAGGATGCCCCCCTGTTACAACTCATCTTCAATATAGTGCTTGAAACACTGGCTAGGGCAATAAGGAAAGAAAAGCAAATTAAAAGAGTACTATTTGGAAAAAAGGAAGTCAAATTATCCCTTTTTGAAGATGATATGATATTTTATGAAGAGATGCTAAATACACTACCAGAAAAATCCTAGACACAATTAAGAGATTCAGTAAAGTGGCAGGATAAAAAAAAAAAAATTAGCTCAGAAAAGTCAGTAGCCTTTCTTTACACCAACAACAAAGAACTGAAGAAGGAATAAAAGGAGACATTTCCAATCACAATAGTCTCAAAAACAATAAAATACCTAGGAACAAACCTAAACAAACACACCAACGATCTCTACCACAAAAGTTATAAAGCACTGAAGAATGAAGAAGATATCAGAAGATGCAAAAACCTCCCTTGCTCATGGATTGGAAAAATTAATATAGTACAAATGTCCATTCTACACAAATTAATATACACTTTCAATGCAATCCCGATTAAAATCCCTGAGACTTTCTTCACATGCTTGGAAAAAAAAATCCTTAAAATCATATGGAAAATCAAAAGACCCCAAATAGCCAAAGCAACCTTGAGTGAAATGAACAATACAGGGGTGATCTCTATACCAGACTTCAAACTATACTGCAGGGATATAGTCCTAAAAACAGCCTGATACTGGCACAAAAACAGACGTGTAGACCAATGAAACAAAACTGATCTAAATTTGAGCAGATACAATTTCAGCGAACTCATATTTGACAAGGGTTCCACTGATCCAAATTTGAGCAGATACAATTTCAGCGAACTCATATTTGACAAGGGGTCCACTGATCCAAATTTGAGCAGATACAATTTCAGTGAACTCATATTTGACAAGGGGTCCAAAAGGACTCAATGGAGGAAAAACAAAATCTTCAGCAAATGGTGTTTGGCAAAACTGGATCAACACTTGTAGAAGTAAAATATTAAACTCTTACATCTCACACTACACAAAAATCATCTCCAACTTGATCCAAGACCTCAATGTGAAACCCAAAACTCTGAAGGTGATAGAAGAAAAATTTGGCATCAACCTACAATACATAGGTGTAGGAAAAGACTATCTAAATCAGACAGCAGCTGTGCAGGAAATAAGATCGACGATTGACAAGTGGGACCCTATTAAACACAAAAGTTTCTGTACAACAAAAGAAATAATCAGGGAAGTGAAGAGAAAACCCACAGAGTGGGAGGAACCTTCACTACTGATACATCTGACAGAGCATTAACTTCCAGAATATATAAACTACTCGAAAAACAAAGAAGAAAAAAAAATGATTCACTCAAAAGATGGAGTAAATATATGAACATTTACATGGTCCTCAATCCTTAGGAGTACAAATGATGAAAATAGTCCCCTTATGCACAAAAAGTGTAAACATTTTCATTTTATCCTTTGGACCTTGGTTATGGGACTATTAAATCCAGGGTCATATCATATAACATATAATTTTATTGTTAGAAAATTGAAGTGTTAATAGTTGTTGATAAAATAAATTATTATGTTCCTATTCCAAACCATCCTTCATTCATTTGCTGCCAAAATCTCTGTCATCCTGATGTATTTGGGAAATGTTCACAAATTATGAACATTTTACCTGAGCTGTACACTCAAAACCAAGTTACCCAACATATATTACTGTAAAATTTGTTTCCAATTTAAGAATAATCATTGCACTCTTAATTTAGCAGAATGCATTTTTCTTACACTGAAGAATTTCCAGGTATAAATGTACAATATTGTAAATGGGTGTCTGCTTGCAAATATATATATATATATATATATATATATATATATGATCCTTATGTATGAATATTCATAATTTGTGGAAGAAATTGATCAGTTTCATAACTGATTTTTAGACTTGTTATTCAATATCCTTAATAAGCTATAATCAATTAAGGCTGCAGGGCGTAATAAAGTTAGGATCAATTATACAAATTTATGAGCAAAATTTATTTTCACATGGCAATTATTTTCTAAAATATAACGTATTTTTTAGCCTGCTTTTATCAAAGAAAATATTTGTGTCTTGAATGCTTCAAAATAGTAAGTCCTCAAAATATTAACCTATTAATTATTAAAGATAATTGGATAAGTGTAATGAATCGGCTTTGAGAGACTTTGACCAGGAAAGCCTAGTTTTGGGATATGGGATCTACCTCGCCACATAAATTTTTATCTAAAGCTTGATTGCTCTAAATCCCTGTTAATAGGACATCCATCCACATTTCACTTGGACAGCAGTTTATAGTGGATTCAGCTCAGTGTCCTGAAATGGTTTGTGGCTTTATAAACATATTATACCTGCACTTGCTCATTCTGGAACTGGCAAATTCAAACTTGGTACACTGATTTTCAGTAGTCTATTCCATATTTTATTTCTGGAAGAATATTCAGTTGACTACATCTCAACAATAGAAAATATCCCAGTGAAAGATGCAAGGTCACTCTGTAAATAACGCAGAGATATTAAGTATTTTCAAATGACTTGTATATTTAGGTTTTTATTGATTTTACGTGTTTTATACATAATTTTTCACTCAGCCCTAATCAGCATCATTCCCCTTTTCTCCCCTGACATGTTGCCTCATCACTCCCCTGCCCCTAGCTTTCTCACCTTCTGTCACTTTGCTAGAATCCATTGTACTACATTACTCTCCCTTCTCACTCCTCAGTGTTAGCTCCTCCCCTGAGAACTCTTTTCTAAATAAGGCTGGGTCTTTCCCACCCCATACCCATCTGCTGCCAATATTTCCTCAGCCAAGGTTGGACTCTCTTACTTACCTATTTCTGCACTTCTGTGCTGGGTTTTTGTCCAGCTGAGCTTACATGAATCAAACAATATTGTTAAATACTACATACAATATTATAAAAAGCACTTGCTTTATTTTTGTACATAGATTACTGTTCAGATATTCAGAGTGTATATTCTCCCATAAGAAGTTAGACAAATGGGAGGGAACAACAATAGCATAAGGACTAGTTCAAAGAACTGACTGAAACAGTTAAATTCTGCCCCAAACAATAAAACTCTGTAGAGAAAAACTTTAAAGACTGAGAAAAAGATGCAAGACATGTATGGCAGAATGCATGAACTGGGGTGGGGTGAGGGCATGTCTAAATTGTACTGCAAAATGATGCATGAAATACATCAATAAAAATATTTTACTGAAATAAAGAAGAAAAAAACAAGGTAGATAATATTATCTAGCTCCTTTTAATATACATTTCTATCAAGTTGCTCAGTGTCATCCACATCTGAGATAAAGTATTATAAGAAATCAAGGACAGTGCTCTCAGACCCAATATGTTGCATTAAGTTTCATTTTCCCTGAGTCATACTAGGAAGTATCTAAGTGTTTCTGAAAACTTGTTCTAACTGCTGACTCCCACTTCTGTGACTGGCTTGCTTTCTTCACATGCTACCCCTGGATTGATAACTTTAAAGATCATGTTAAGCTCTGAGTGGTTGTTGTACTTATTTTTTTATTATTAATTTTATTTATTTCTGTATGTGTATGAATGTACTGTCTGCATGCAAGTTTGTGCACCCGTGTCGTGCAATGCCGCGGAGGTCAGAAGAGGGTGTCGGATTCCCCTGGAACTGGGTTCTTCCTCGGAATTGGAAGTTTACGGACGGTTCTCGCCACCATAGTGGGTGATGGGAATCGATCCGCAGGTTCTCTGCAAGAGGGTCGAGCGGCTCCAAGCTGCTAGGTGCCATCTCCTCCAAGCCCGCCGGTTATTGTACTTAAAAAAAAAAGCTGTGTAACCTGCTCCTTGGGGCCACACTTCTCCTGAGCTGAAGCTGTTCAGGGCCGAGCATATAGGAATATGAAATAAACTATATAAAAATCCCCGTGGTCCAGTGAGTGGTCTTTCCCTTGCAGTCCAGTAACAATCCAACATTAAAGATCATCTTCTTTGCACATTCAGGCTGCAATCTAGAGGCATTAAGGTTAGAACCATAAAGAGTAACACAGGAAAAATATGAAGGTAAAATTTTCCTCAGCTTCATGATACCAACATATGACCATGGGTAGTCCAGAATCCAAGAAAGCACATAATATGTGTTTATATTAGAATAAAATATGTTATATAGTAGATTAGTGGTATAACTCCAACTAGGAGACACACTGAAGAAAGTTACAGATTTTATCCTGTATAGACAAAAAGATTGTCAGGGGATATGCCTTTAAACTGATGCCTTTCAGGTAAATGTTTAAGGAATTAAGATGTACACATGTAGAAGAATGAAATATCTGTTTTTTGTTTGTTTCCTACTAAACTTTTTGTCTGGGCTCAGTGGTTGCAAGCATTTAATTTCAGCACTCTGGAGGACAGGCAGGGTTTATCTCATCATGGTTAAGGCCAGCCTACATAGTGATTTCCAGATTTCCAGAACAGTTGAGGCTGCAGGGAAGCCCTGTCTCAAAATACAAAAAAAAAAAAAAAAAAAAAAAGAACTTATTATTTTTTTTTATTGTATATTGTATTCAGGAGAAAGACACTAGAATATTTATGAATGCTTGTCATATGATCAAATTTGATTTTTGTTGTTTAGTAAAGAAAATTAAGCATCAAAATTTATCAGTTGGGCAGTTATAAAATTATGGCAATTCTGTTGAGAAGAAATGGGTAAAAGAATATGTCTTGAGACTGGGGAGTTGCCTCCATGGCTAAAATCCCTGGCTACTCCTGCAGAAGACCCAATCTCAATGCCAGCACCCACATGATGGCTAAAACTGTCTTTAACTCCAGTTTCAAGGGATGTAACATCCACTTCTGACCTCTGTGGGTGTTGTACAACATGAGTTTTCTTATACAGATGCAGTCAATGCACTCATAAATAAAAAGTCAAAATAATAGAGAAAATATTTTAAAAGAATGTGACTCATTTTACTGGAAAAATATTTACCCTATTTTTCCTATTTATATGACAATAAGATTTAATTCTGTAATATTTTCTTATACCAACTTCTCTCTCTATTCTCACTACAAGTTTTGATCTTATCAATATTAAATCATTTTAATTAATGTTTTAGAGAATTGTTTAAAATTTCCTACACCATATTTTGATCATATTTACTTACATATCTGACACTCCCTTTGTAACTCCTGTTCAAAAACTGAGTCTGGAACTCTGCAGCCTAAACAAAATGTTCATGCTACAAGTCCAATATCAGAATGCACTGAAGTGAGAGTGATACACCCAATGATCTAGCATCCTGAACTCTTTGGATTTGATGATTACAGTCTACCTTGCCTCTAACAAAGCTGCCTTTTAGTTTGTATACAACAGTCCTGGCAGATCTTGTACCTCTTGGCCATCTCTGACTTTTTGGGATACTCATTTTCTCTTCAGCTTCTTTCTGACAGCTTTAGCTCTAGGGCTTCCATGTAAAAGCTATGTAAATGATTTAGGCTAAAAAGTGTTAATTATTCCTAAGTAGCCCCATCAAGTCACTTTGGCCTCTCTTCTCAAAAGACTATACCTTAGAAAGATGGTTAAACATCAAATGCATTCCTATATCTTTGAGTCTGACATTAATTAGACATATTTTATATGTATTTATTTAATTAATTTTCATAAATTCCATATAGTACCTCTTAATGACTTTTAGAAACTGTCCCCTATTTTCACCACTCTCATCACCATCCTCTCATTTTTTTTTTTTCTTCGAATGTCCCTCAAGTGAGTCTATCAACTAGAGTCTATTTAATTTGTCTGGCATTGCTCCCTTGTAAAAATCAACTACCATTTCCCAGTAATCATCAGTTGCCAACATTTCCTTAACTAAGTTTGGAGCTTGCTGTCGCCATGACTGTAACCTCAATGAAGCAAGTTCTCAGCCTCCTGGAAAACTCCACTACTCCAGGTGCTTACATTATTTTCACCTACACTTCTGCAATGGTCCCTGGGTCCTGGGTGGAAGAGATTTCAAATAGTTGTCCTACTCAGGGACTTGCACTCTGTAGTCCCTAATATTCTGCACTTTAGGAAGTTGTGGCTTTCAGGGCTGATCACCATATGCTGGAGAGGAAGCTTCATTAAGGGAGAGTTAAGAGATGCATTAATATTCTCTCTGCCCCTGGTTCTACACTGGGTGTAGAACACTGTAGATGTGCACTTATGCTTGAGCATCTCTCATGGACATTTATTTTCTGTTTTTGACCAATTGTGAAACTATGTAATGGTTTCCCCATCTGTTGCAAAATGATGCAATTTTGATGAGTAGTAAGAAGTGTGCTTGTCTATAAATATGAGGATATATATTTAGAATATAATAAGAAATTGCATTGGTGGCAAATATAGGCAGTTGATGGAAGTTTATTTATGTGTTTAATAAAATAGTGCCTGAAAATGATAAATTTATGCTACATAAAGTTAAACTATCCTCAATATGTAAGTTCAGAAAGGAAAACTAGATATTTACAACTGTAAAACTCAAAGATATCCTTGGAAGTAGACAGTGACTACAATTCAAAATGAGAAATAAAGAGTGAAATTTTGTATCCTTATAAGTCTTCATATAAATAGATTGCGAATTATTTATTTATTTATTTATTTATTTATTTATTTATTTATTTATTTGAATGTACTATCTGCATGTAGGCTTGTGCACCCGTGTCGTGCAATGCCGCGGAGATCAGAAGAAGGTGTTGGATTCCCCTGGAACTGGAGTTCTCCTGGAATTGGAATTACAGACGGTTCTCAGCCATCATGTGGGTGCTGGGGATCAAACCCGGGTCCTCTGCAAAAGCAGTTGGTGCTCTTAACCGCTAGGATATCTCTCCAGCCCAGCTTGTGTATTCTTAATGGAATTTATAATGCTAAAATAAACATTATGCTATAGTCTGCAATAGATTTGTCCTTTCTTCTCTTAATCACATTATCTGTGATATACTACCACAGAGTTAAACATCTAAAATTAGTTGAATATAGCATAAACTGTTTTGCAATGTTTCCCCATATAAACAACAGAGAATTTTAACATGGTGTTGAATGAGATAAGGGAGAGGGTATTAACTGTTAGCATTAATCACAATTCATATAATATCTAAGACTGAGCATATATTGGAGAATGAGCAGAGTGACTAAAAATAAGAGCTGGATTGATAAGCATACTATAAAATTCCTTTATACAACATCCCTGGAGTTAATTCTTTTATGTACGTTTAAAGATGCATAAATCATCTGTATATATTTGTGTCATATTTCTTCAGCAATTAATGAATCGTCCAATTTCTTTGGTTTTTCCACTGTATCTTCAAGAGAGATAATGAAATCTCAAACTGAAATATGACAAGATATTTAAATGCTACTGAATCAAGAAAAGCTTTGGAGGTACACCATTATAAGTTAGTGTTTCAGCTTGAAAATTCACATAATCAGGGGCTAGAAAGATGGCTCAGCAGTTAAGAGCACCGACTGCTCTTGGAGAGGACCCAGGTTCAATTCCCAGCACCCACATGGCAACTAGGAACTGTCTTTGATTCCAGATCCAGGGGAATCCGACGCCCTCTTCTGACCTCTGCTGCATTGCATGATACAGATGCACCAACCTACATGCAGACAGTACACTCATACACAAAATTTGTTTATTAAAAAATAAATAAATAAATATTTTAAAAACTCACATAATGAAGAATAAGTGTTAATTTGATTTTTGCAACTTATTGTTATCATATGTTACAAGTACAACACATGCTATTTATTGGTTTCAAAACTGTATATGAAATATGATTTTCTGATGTCTGTAATTTATGTAGCTACTAGATACATCACATTATTTTATTTTATTTTTATGATTTTTTATTTTATATTATTCCAAAATATGCATATATACACTCCACATATCACTCAAAATTAAAAATTCTGAAAATAAACTATAGGGTGATACCTAAGCACATTTAGAGATTCACATTTTAACAGTAAATTTGCATGCAGGTATAAAGTCGTGTAACTTTACATTCTTTGTTTTTTAGAATATGACTACATATCCTCCATCTATATATGGTAATTACAATGTGTGAGTATAAGTGGTAGGACAATTCTAGAGCCCATTTAGAGATTCACATTGTAATAGCATAGTTGCTTTCAGATACAATGAAATATAATAATAAAGTTGCTCAGTTTGCCTGCCAACTGGGGATGTGGTGTTAGCATCCACAAATGAGGGAACCCATTAGACTTTTTTTTTTTCTGGGACTGTGTTACTTCTCTTAGTATAATTGCTTAGAGTTCCAACCAGCAAATCTCATGATGTCATCTTTCTTTACTGCTGCATAAAACTCCATTGTGTAGATGTACCACATTTTTGTTATCCAGTCATCAGTTGAGGGGCATTTGGGTTGGTTCCAGGTCTTTGCTACTGTGAAGAGAGCTGCAATAAATATAGCTGTGCATGTATCTTTGCAGTAGGATGCGTCTTTGGGGTATATACCCAGGAATGGTATGGCTGGGTCAGGTGGTAGGCTCATTTTGCATTTTTTAAGGGTTCTCCACACTGCTTTCCACAGTGGTTGTACCAGTTTACATTCCCACCAGCACTGGATGAGTGTTCCCCCTTCCCCACAACCTCTCCAGTATTTGGTGTCTTTTGTTTTCTTGATCTTTACTAGTCTTATTGGAGTGAGATGATACCTTAGTGTGGTTTTAATTTGCATTTCCTTAATTATTAATGATGTTGAACACTTTTTAAGATGTTTCTCAGCCATCTTTACTTCCTTATTGGTGAAGTTTCTGTTCAGCTCTTTACTTCATCTTTTGAGTAGGTCATTTGTTTACTTCTTTGTTTTTTAAGTAGTTTATATATTCTGGATGTTAATACTTTTTCTGATCTATCAGTGGTGAAGGTTTCCTCCCACTCTGTGGGTTTTCTCTTGACTTCCTTGATTGTTTCTTTAGCTGTACAAAAGCTTTTGAGCTTGATGAGGTCCCACTTGTCAGCTGTTATCCTTATATCCTGTGCAGCTGCTGTTTGATTTAGAAAGTCTTTTCCCACACCTATGTCTTGAAGGTTGCTGCTGAGTTTTACTTCTATCACCTTCAGGGTTTCAGGTTTTAGGTTGAGATCTTTGATCCACTTGGAGTTTATTTTTGTACAGGGTGAGAGGTCGGGGTTTAATTTTGTTCTTCTACAAATGGTGATCCAGTTTTGCCAACACCATTTGCTGAAGGTGCTATATATCATTCATTGAGCTTTTTTGGCCCCTTTGTCAAATATGAGGTGGCTGAAGTTATATGAGATCAAGTTTGGATTTTCAATTTCTTTCCATTGGTCAATGGTTCTGATTTTTTGCCAGTACCAGGCTGTCTTTATGACTATAGCCCTGTAATATAGCTTGAAGTCTGGTAATGTAATCTCCCAAGTGTTGCACTTTTCACTCAGGGTTGCTTTAGCTATTCAGGGTCTTTTGTTTTCCCATATGAATTTAAGGATTTATTTTTCTAAGTCTGTGAAAAAGCTCATGGGGATTTTGATTTTGATTGAATTGAATCTGTATATTAATTTGGACATTTTTACTATATTAATTTTTCCAATCCATGAGCATGGGAGGTCTTTCCATCTTTTGATGTCATTTTCAATCTCCTTCTTCAGGGTTTTAAAATTTTTGTTGTAGAGGTCTTTGGTGAAGTGTTTTATTTTTTTGCAAGCTATCATTTAAAAGAGGGTTTTTTGTTTGTTTTGATAGATACAGTATATTACGTATCATTCCATTTAAAATTTGGATCCATGGGCTGGAGAGATGGCCTAGCAGTTAAGAGCACCTACTGTTCTTACAGAGGACCCGGGTTCAATCCCCAGCACCCACATGGCGGCCGAGAACCGTCTGAAACTCCAATTCCAGGAGAACTCCAGTTCCGGGGGAATCCGGCACCCTCCTCTGACCTCCGCAGCATTGCACGACATGGGTGCACAAACCTACCTGCATGCAGACAGTACATTGATACACATAGAGAAATAAATAAAAAAATAATAAAATAAAATAAAATTTGGATCCATATCAGTCTCAGAAGAGACTTTGGACTGAATACTTTTCAATAGAATTGAGACTGGTAAAGGCTATGGAGACTTTCAAGGTTTGAGTAAATGCGTTTTGCATTTTATATGGTCATGAGGTTATGGGGGGCCAGGAGTGTTACGTGGTGGTTTGAATGAGAATGCCCCCCATAGGCTTCAAGTATTCAGACATTTTGTCCCCAGTTGGTGATGCTGTTTTGCCAAGTCTTAGAAGGTGACACCATGCTGGAGGATGTATGTCACTGGGGTTGGGCTTAAAGAGTTTGACAAGACTTACTAGTCTCCAGTGGTTCTTTCCTTCCTGTGCTCACTGAAAGATATGAACCTTGGCTTTCTGCTCCATCTCCTGCCACCATGCCTCCCTGCCATGATGAACTCTATCACACATATCGGACAAACCAGACATGTGGTGGTGGGTAATCAAAAGCAATGGAAATAGTTGGAGGACCTATCCTACTCCTCTGGCCAAAACTCCAAAAGGAAATCCATTTCAGAAACTGAGCTTTTAAGTTGCTAAACTATTATGTCCATCAGGACACTTGAACTCTATTATAATGCAACTTCATTTAAACTCCTTTATATTGTATATGCATATATTGAAAGATGCTTCTGTAGTAAGTTTCCACATGAGTCTTTCTAAAGGTTTTCAGTCGCATTTATCCCTTCTCTTACACAGTCATCTTCCCTAGCCCCCATTTCCTACCCCATCGATCTTATATGAATTTTCATTTTCCTTTTTATATTATTGCACTCTATCAGCAAGGAGTAAACCATCATCAATGACCTTTTATTAGTTTCCACATTTATAACGATTTTCCAATTGAAACAGAACTGTCTAAATATTCAAACTAGCATGTATTTATGAGAATTAATATACCACCATGTTTGTCTCTTTTGATCTGGGTTAGCTAATTAAAGTTGATTATCTCCTGTTCCATTCTGTTGCCTGCATATTTTTTACAGGAGAATAAGATTACATTGGGGAATGTTACATATTTTAACTCTCCATCCATCATTTGATGGACATATAGGGTGTTTCCATTTCCTGGCTACTGTTACTAGGCACTTATCATGGATGATCAATTGTAGGATAGAGTCCTTTGTGAATGTCCAAAAGTGGTATTGCTGGATAAGGTAGAAGGTCTTTTTTAAGTCTCAAAGAATCTTCACAACTATTTCCATCTTGTCTATGCCAGTTTGCATTTATATAATCATTTAATGAGTATATTTTTTCTTCATTTCTTTGTCATTTTTTTTGGTCTTAGCAATTCATACTACAGTAAGATGGAATATTTTTTGGTCTTTTGGAGAAATTGTCTCCCTTTAGCCCCAGCTGGCCTGGAACTCACTATGTAGACCAGGATGGCCTCAAATTTACAGCAATCCAATTAACTCTGCATCCCAAGTGCTGGGATTAGATGTGTGCACTACTACACCTGGCAGAATAAGAGGCCATATTAAAGCATTTGCAAATTGGAATTCTCTGCTGGCTAAAATTGATGAACTTTTAATATATTTCTCATTCGTTTATTTTTTGTCATTTGAGAAAACTCTACATTGCTCTTTATCCCATATTTTTAATTTATTATTTTCATACTATGTGTGTGGGTGTATTGCTTGCATATGTGTAAGTGCATCCATGGTATCAGAAGAAGGTGCTGGATTCCCGCTAACTGAGATCACAGACAGTTGTTAGCTGCTATGTGGGTCTGGGAATTCAACCCTTGTCCACTGAAAGAGAAGGTGGTGCTTTTAACTACTGATCCATCTGTCCAACCCCTTCTTGCTCCACTTTAATTGAGTTGCTTGTTTTTATTGTAATTTTACTTCTCTGTATATTCTACACATTATTCTGTCAGAAATATAGCTATTAAATTACAGTGTATAGAAGCTAAGTCACTTTGGTTAAAGTTGCTATATATCTGAGTCAGAGGACAAATAAATCAAGCTAGCACTGATATTCAAGCTATATGACTGCTGTCTATGTTTCATAGTATTAAAAGGTACTATGCTCCTTACTAGAAGAGAAAAGTAATCATCAACTTATTGAACTGTGAATGCTATGAGTTATAAGAACAATTGGCTTGGCAATCAATATATGTCAACTGGTGCAAAAGTGACAGAAATATGGCAATAACTAATCACTTTGTACTTGGAATTGAGACCTGTTTCACAAGATAAAGCCTATATCTAACACCGTTATTAGAGTCAAGAACCTGTGGTCAGTCAGGTCACAGGCCATAGGAGAAAAGCTATTGCTATTATTATTCTTTTAAATGGATATATTATTACATGGCTTCTGATAATGTATTGTTATAGCCAGAAAATTAGTACATCATCCCCTCTCTCTAGAGAGGCTTTTTTTTCTAGCACCAAATGACAAGTAAAGGAGAGACACATAAATGGTCAATGTGCAGAAAATATGAGTGCTCAGCCCTAAATGGCACACTTATTCCACACCCTCTCCTCCCAAGTCTTAGGGATCATTGTGGAAGAAGCAGTAGAAAGATTGTTAGAGCCAGAGGTTTTAAATACAGGGCGACTATTGCCTGGACACAGCAGGGCAGTTGTACAAATTAATCCAAAGCTCTTATGACAGAATACATGAGACCATGTGCATGACCAAAATAGACAAAAACCCAGAAAAGATATGGGAATTTCACAAGAAGCCCCAACCTTGGCTTAGGATCAGTTGGGTTTCCATAGATGTTGGGGTCTGAGAGACAGTTTCCTTTATTGATATCATGATTGAGAAGAGGGCATCTGAATATGATGAAAGTACTTAGTATGAAATTCTTGAAACAATAAAAAATTTTAATTTTAAAATATTTTATTGTTTCAAGTATCAATATCTCTATCTCTATATCTCTATCTCTATATCTCTATCTCTATATCTCTATCTCTATATCTCTATCTCTATATTTCTATATCATCTATATCTATATCATCTTTATCTATATCTATCTGTATCTATACATATCTTCAGGTTCAAACTCAATTGCTAGTTACTCTGGTGTAATATTCTTTTGATCTTATAAGACAAACAAGGCACATATATCATGTTTATGCTAACTTAGAATCTGCTTAATCTCAGTTTCTGTGAATTCCAACAACAGAAATTTGAAAGGTGTCACAGGATAGCTATAGTGCAGGCATATAAAAATCTGTGAATGAAGACTCTAACGTACTCTATTTAAGGTCACTTGACAGCACCATTCCAGGGAACATTTATGACACCAACATCAGCTACACCCCAATTGCTTGGAGATACTGTGCAGCAGTGGCATCCATATGTCTGTATATCCCAACTTAATTTGATTATTAGCTCTCTCCTTGGAGGAATAACTCGTGGATGTCGCCACAAGCTTATACCTTCTAGTGATTAGGAGATTTATATGCCACAGTAAGGCCTTGTCATCTCTCTCAGGAAAAAAAAAAGTAATCCAGGGATTAACACACCATCCAAACATCTGTGTCTATACCAAAGTAACCTACCATAGTAACTAGCAATGTTTAAATACATATATATCTAATCGCTTATGCTTCATTAGCAGGATTGAAAACCTGTCCCTGGGCAATCGGGCAGCTCATGAAAGGAAACAGCCAGAACTGATTAGAGTCCAAAACGACATCTCCAGACAAAGTAGACTGTTGTGCTTCTTGTCCACCTGTGCCCCATCTCTAAGCCTAAGGAACAATCTGTGGAAGAGGGGGAGTGGTATATTGTAGGGGCTGCGATAGGGGTGAACGGTAAAACTACGACAATATAGTCTGGACACTTATTTGATCAACTTGATTGAACATTCAAGCCCCTCCAGCTGGATGGTGGGAGCCTTGGGCTGTGTGGGCTGGGGCACAACTGCTTGCAAATTGGTTTTATATGAAGGATGCTTGTGCAAAAAAAAAAAGGAGCTAGATACTGACATTTGAACTAACTGGGAATATAAAATGCTAGTTGTTTTATTTATAGTTTGTATTGGGTTGGTCTCTATATTTTTCTGAAATATACAACATCACAGTGTAACACTTTCTTTTACTTGTAGGACAATTTAAAGGAATTAAGCTTAAATTTTTACTTCCCAAATAAGTAGAAGTCTTAGTCCAGTCATATAGCATTAAAGAGCAAAGTGTTTATTGGGTAAAATTTATTTAGCAGGTACTCAACTCTGCCCAAGCTTTATCCACCAAGTATAGGATATTTTAAGGCTTAGTGAATTGTTTAGATTAGTTAAATTTAGGTGTAGGTTTTGGTGGAAATGGTAATACAACTGAACTAATTGGGAATATAAAATGTTAATTGGTTTTATTTATAATTTGTAATGGGTTAAGGTATACAAATGGCCTATATATTTTTTTCTGAATAACACAACATCACATTATAACACTTTCTTTTACTTGTAGGATGATTTAAAGGAACTAAGCTTAAATTTCCTTCCCAAATAAGTAGCATACAGTCAATGAGAAACAATTTGGGTAAATCTAATGACACAACCCTTCTGCAGAGTGATGATTTCATTTGATTAATTCTGTATAATGTAGGTGGTGTAGCCTTGAGGCAGTGCAGCTTGGTACAGATGTCTTATTGCTAACAAATATTTCTGCACACTTAAGGTAAAGCCAACAATGTTTAAAACATGACCTGTTTTCCTAACCCATACTGTAGAGCAAATGAAATATGTTGTCTAAGATGAATTTCTAACTGAAGAGCCCAGAGAAAACACTGTTGACTAATGGATCATTTTATATATTTAAATTTCATACTTGCATATGAAGCCAGTGATCAAAATCCAGAGAAATCTGTCAATAAATTGCGTGTTCAGATACATTATATTGCAGTGAGAGATTAAACTTATAGAGAAGTTAGATGATTTATATTCAATATAAGTATGACAATAGTTCAGGGATATCTACAAAGACAAATCTTCCTCTACACAACATATCAGCAACACAAGGAAGTGTTAGTGCATCTAAATTTGATTAAAAAATGTATGAAATTTATAAAACTTCAATAAAAATTGGTTTTGAATAAGAAACATATCAGCAACAAAATAAGTAAATGCACGTCAAATAACTATCATAAAATAGATAATAAGAATGAAATATTTATCAATTACCTAAAAGATCACCTCATTGAAAAATTTATTTATATTTGGCTGAGCAACATACATGAAATATTTATGTAAAACACTAAATATCTATGTTAATACACCTAATTATAGCATTCAAAAGATTTTGCTACACACAAAGGGTGAGCCCTAAGGTTTCAAAGAAGAAAATTCAGAACTCCATGGGAAACAATTGGGCAATAATTCAAAACTAAAGTTCATAATTTTTCCATAAAAATACTTGCAAGTGAAATTTTAATTTCATTTTTCAGTAGACTCTATTCCCACTATGTTTCCATATATTTTACCCTTCTTCTTCTTCTTCTTCTTCTTCTTCTTCTTCTTCTTCTTCTTCTTCTTCTTCTTCTTCTTCTTCTTCTTCTTCTTTTTTTTTTTGGTCTTTTCGAGACAGGGTGTCCCTGTAGCCGAAGCTATCCTGGAACTCATTCTGTAGACCAGCCTGGCCTTGAACTCACAAAGACCCACCTGCCTCTGCCTCCCCAGTGCTAGGATTAAAGGGGCGCCCCACCACGCCCGGCTTACCCATCTTCTTTCAACTGAAATAATGAGATTATTATTTGCAATTGTCTTATAGATAGTGCTAAATCGAATTCTGCATGTTTTTCTAAGGCCATGGTTGCTCACTTCCTCCTGCCATGATGTTCTCATAGATAATCTGCAGCCAACTGTATCATTTTCACTCTACTTATCTGCATCTCATAGAATTACTAAATAAATCATACACTCCACAAACTTAGCATATAGACAAGTTGACAGAAAGTTAATCAGAAAGGGCAATGGCAGCACTAGCAAAGGCTCCCAAGTCTAGCTTCCAGTGCTTACACCAGCTAGAAAGAATAGCTAGCTGTGTATTTTGATCCTCTGTAGAAATGATTACACAACAGAAAGACTGCATCAGAAAACTGACTGAAATGGTGAACTGGGAGGGGTGGGAGGGGCAGGAGAGGGACATGGGTCTATATTCTATTAATGTATATTTAATTTAAAATTGTATGGTATTTTACTCAAAATTTATATAACAATAGCTTTGGGATTAACATATACAAATGTTCTCTATAATTTTTGTGTTATGCAGTATCAGCTTGTAACATCCTCTTTTACCTGTAGGATAACTTAACTAAAGGATTTAAGTTTGCTTCCCAAATTAACATCATGCACTCACCCAAAAAAAAATGGAAAAATTTGATGAAATTTACTCTTTGATCCCTGCCTATAGGTAAGTGTACTACAAATGCCTTCCTGAGACTCATGGGTCAAAAAATAAAATTTAAAAAAAGGGGAGATACAGTTATATATTAAACCTTTTTGTCCAAAACTTTCAATTTAATCTTAAGACTAACCATGGGAAAAGATTTGTATGTTCCCACAGGTCAAAACGACACCAACTCAAAGGCAGAGAAAGAATGGATACAGCCTTCCGTCGTATAGGTTGTACCATGAAATACCAGCAGAGAAGTTCACCAATCTTAACACTAAAAGGAAGATAAGCCTCAGACTGCTACAGGCATCAAACATCTCTGAGGACCATAGGTGTAACATCTGTTTACAGTGAGTCCTAATGAACTTTACCTTCTAGGTGCAGCACAGTTTCAATATGAGAGACCTCCTTACCTCTTTTTCATAGAACAAAGAAAAACAGGGTGGTAATGAAGTCATCCTTTAACGGTAAATTAGAGCTGACTGTTATAGAAGTAATCTCTTATAAAACTGGAAAAACTGCTTTCTTTAATTGACTAATATACATAGGAACTGTAAAAAGGATTATTGTCTATTCAGAAACAAATATAATACTAAAGTCTCTTTAAGTAGTTCATATAATTAATACAAGAGAGCACTGATAGCAGCAATGGATTATTCTGCCAAGGAGATGCTAGCCAGGGGACCCAAGCCCCCCCCCCAAAAAAAAGGTTAAGGCTTATTGCCTGTAAACTGGAATATCTGCAAGAAAAGAGGTGGTAAGGTGGCTTATTGCCTGTAAACTGGAATATCTGCAAGAAAAGAGGTGGTAAGGTCTGCCGTGCTGTCAGTATAATTACTTTCCAAATTTTTACTCATTATCTGTGATAAGAAGAACTATAATCCCTTGTAAAGGAAAGAGAACTTTTATTTTAGTTTCCCATTAAACATCTTAACAAGTTTATTTTTAAATATATATTGGCATTTTTCTCATTTTAATTTATAGCACATATTCATCCCTCACTTGACAGAGACATGCAATTTATTTTCCTTACACCACCAAAGAAGTGTTCATAGTCCCTATTATTACTATTAGTACTAACTTAAAAATCTAAATGTAGGAAATTATCTTTATTGGTTTATGTTCATCTAATAATGCTATTTACATCATTGCTGAATTTTAATATTCTAAGAAGAATGACAATGTAATCTCAGAATATAAACAACTTGATTTTTAAGACTATCATAATAAATATTTTCTTTGCATTATTTCCATCCCTGCTACTCTCCTGTCAACTCTTCTGGTATCCTCCCTCTTCCTCTCAATGTCTCGTCCTCTTCTTTGACTATTATTGTTGCATATTTGTTTATAAATATACATATATGTTTATATAATATGCACTGAGTCAGATAAGTGGTGCTTTTTTGCATATGTCTTTAGGGCTGTATATTTGGGATTAGATGATCTCTTAAGGATTTGTCGCTGGAGAAAATGAACCCTCCCTCCTTCAGCTTCATCTATTGCCTATAGATCTTCACCCAGCAGTGGGACCCATGATATTCTTTCTATCTACTTTTGCATGTTAACTGGTTTTATCATTATCTAGGTCTCTTTAGACTACCATAAGGTGGATATTTATTTCATTCGAGCAAGTTTTTTTGTAATGTGTAGCATACATTAACTTGTGCCATGTGTCTTGTATCTCTAAATATCACATTACTCAGCATCCTCCTCCATGATGTTACCTTAGGTTTGTGTGTAGATGTTGCATTGTACATTTGTATGCTTTATGTATTTGACCAGTTGTGGAACGTTGTAATAATCTCCATTTGTGGCAAAAAAGAATCTTCTTTGGTGAGTGATAAGCAGTGCACAAGTCTGTAAAATAGGGAAATATATTTACAATGCATTAAGAAATTGCAGTGATCTAAGGAAGTGACAGAATAGGATTTTCTCTAGGATAAGTGATCATTCCATCTATGTATAATTTGCTATGTCATAATTTTTCTCCCATTAAGAGGGCCTTAAAACAAATTGGACAGATGTTGATTACCTCCAAGATAAAAGTGCCTCTACTGAACCAATAGAGATATTTTGTGGGTTATTCATTTGTGTAGACCATAGACTTTACAGTTGTGTAAGACCATTGATTTGGTTTTCTCCCTCAACAACTTCATTATATCTTCTGAAACTATGAAAGAAAGACTTTAGGTAGTGGATTGTCTGGTGACATCCAGAGCAATTACTTCAAGACTCGTGACATTATTATGTCAGATCTTAAGCAATAAGATCTTAACTTCAAATTCTGAGAGACAAGCAAGGGCTGTGACAGTAGACTGGGAGTCAGTTGAGCTACCATGACCAACATTTTCCTATCGATGTGATTTTTGTTATAGAGCTATACATATCTATTTACATTTATATTAAATATGCATTTTCAGTATAATATTAAACTTGCCTTTATTGGTTGTCCATGCCATTTAAGTATTATTTTTCTTTCCTCTGTCTGCCCAGGAATAACCCTCTCTCCTCCCTCCCCATTTACAAAATCACCTCCATTTTACCCATTCCTCCTTGATATTTCTTATTTCCTGCTATCCCTGTCATTTTTCTAACTTGATCATCGTCGAAGATCTAGAATATGTAGCTCTTTCAAATCTGTAAGAAATGAGAATTTTTTCCATTTTTGTTCCATAGAAATATTGACCTTTAGTTTTCTTAATTTTTTTGTTGCTGTTTCTACCTGGATTAGTATTAAAGTAAAACCTGCTTCAAGGAAGAAATTTCAGAATTCTCTCTGTGTTCCTAATTTTTTAAATAACTTAGGCAGTATTGGTTATAGTTCTTTGAAGTTCTGGTAAAATTGTGCTGTTAATTCTTCTGGACCTGTATTTTTTGAGTCGGGAGTTTTTATATTACTGTTTCAAACTTATTTGTCATGTGTCTCTTTAAATTTTTGATCACTTATTTTTTGTGTGTGTGTGTTCAAGTCAAGCTCTCCCTGTAGCCCCAGCTGTCCTAGAACTCTCTGTAGACCAGGCTGGCCTTGAACTCACAAAGGTACGCCTGCCTCTGCCTCCCGAGTGCTAGGATTAAAGGCATGAGCCACCAGGCATGGCTATTAATCACTTTTTAATTTTATTTTATTTATTTCTGTATGTGTATGAACGTACTGTCTGCATGCAGGTTTGTGCACCCGTGTCGTGCAATGCCGCGGAGGTCAGAAAAGGGTGTCGGATTCCCCTGGAGCTGGAGTTCTCCTGGAATTGGAGTTTCAGACGGTTCTCGGCCGCCATGTGGGTGCTGGGGATTGAACCAGGGTCCTCTGTAAGAGCGGTCGGTGCTCTAAACCGCTAGGCCATCTCTCCAGCCCAATCACTTTTTTATTTTTATTTTAGTTTGGTGGCTTCATTGAATCTAGGAACTTATCTGTTACTTTTAGATTTGATAATTTGGAAGAAAATAAGTTTAAAAACAAACTTTTTTTTTCTTTTTTCTTTTTTTGGATTCTTAAGTTTTATCATTACGTCTTTTATGTATATATTTTCAATTTTTTTTTGTAATATTTTAGAGCTATAGACCTCCTGCTTAGGGCTGCTCCCCCACCCCCTTTTTGGTCTTTTTTGAGATAGTGTCTCCCTGTAGCCTCAGCTCTCCCGGAATGCAAGATGACCAGGCTGGCCTTGAACTCACAAAAATCTGCCTGCCTCTCCCTCCCAGGTTCTGGGATTAAAGTCATGCACCACAATACTCGGCCTAGGGCTGCTTTTAATGTGTCCTTGAAGTTTTGTTTTGTATGTATTTCTTGCTATACAAGAGTCATTATTTAAATAATGCATCAAAATACTAAATGGAACAGTTCCCTCAATGATGTACCTAATGTATGATGATGGTCCTGTATGACTATAATTGCCTGAGGAAAAGGCGTTTGGCTATGTCCTCTACTATTTACATTTCAGATCACTTTTTTTTTTTTAAATAACTGTTGAAAAGCTGCAACTAAGGAAGAGAAGCTTTATAAAACTATGAAGGTAGTTGGATAAAAAGTATAGGATTTGATACATTCTTGCCTGAGTCTTGAATTATCCTGTTAAATAATTTATTTTTTTATTTTATTCATTTTCGTATGTTTATGAATGCACTGTCTGCATGTAGGTTTGCGCACCCGTGTCGTGCAATGCCACGGAGGTCAGAAGAGGGTGTCAGATTCCCCTGGAACTGGAGTTAAAGACTGTTTTCAGCCGCCATGTGGGTGCTGGGGATCGAACCCACGTCGTCTGCAAGGGCAGTCAGTGCTCTTAACCGCTAGGCCATCTCTCCAGCCTCTATTAAGTAATTTGTATGTACACTTTATGACTTTTTAATGTAGGCACTTCAAGTTATAAACCTTCCTTTTAGGACTTATTTAAAAGTATCCCAGAAGTTTCATTGAGTTGTGCTATCATTTTCATTTATTCTATTTCTCTAATAATATTTTCTTTGACCCATTCATCATTCAGGAGTATGTTGTTTGATCTCCAAGACTTTGTGTAGAGAGAGTCTTTTGCTAGTGATTACAAGCTTTATTTCACTACAGTCTGATAGAATAGACTTATTTCAATTTTTGGTTTGTTTTAAGCACCAAAATATATAGTTAGTTTTAGATAGACACCTGTGGGCTGCTGAGTAGAAAATGTATTCTCTGAGGCTTGAATGGAATATTGTGTACATGTCTTTTAAGTCCATTTGATGTTTCATATAATTTAATTCTGATGTATCTCTATCTCTATTATTTCATCAGTTATTTCTTCAATGTATATTATAGACAGTGGGATATAGAAGTCACCTACTATTACTGAGTATGGGTTAATCCGTGTTTTATAGTCATGTAGTATTGTTTTAATGAAATTGGGTGTACCAGAGTTTGATGCTAAGTACTCATGATGCTAGTATCTTCATGGTCAATTTTTCCTTTGATGAGAATGAAGAAATCCTCTTTATTTCTTCTGATTAGTTTAAATTTAAAGTCTATTTTGTAAATCTAGATTCTATAAACATTTACTGACTTATTATTAAAGTCTATTTTGTAAATCTAGATTCTATAAACATTTACTGACTTATTATTATGAGTAATACATAAAAGTAATTCCCATATATATGAATTAATTTCATTGTATTTTATTCTCTTTAATACATATATGTGGACTTACTTCATTTTACACAAATATGACTTTGACTAACTTCATCAGAAATTTACTTCACTATAAAGTAACTATTGTACATATTTTCATTGATTTGTATTGTTTTCTCTAATTGAAGTCAGCACAAACTACATCATTTAAATAACTGCTACACAAAGCTCATAAGCCTCAAAATTTTCAAGGCTCATTTGTAGTCATGGAACTTTGACATCTGATTCAGATTTATAGAGAACTGTTTATTATCTCAAATCTTCCTAATTAAGTTTAGTCAATGTGACATTTTCCTTCTAAGTGAAATGTATTGTCTCATTAGGGCAAGACTTCTACTCTTTGTAAATATCAAAAATGCTTTTGACATTTTTATTCTTTTAGAGAATTTAATAACTAGGAGCAGCACAGTTATGCTGTGGATACATAAAATATATATGACATGGTTGTGTTACTGTGTATTCTCTTACAGATTACAATGCCACTTTGAGCAGAGCTTGTGAATTTAGTACACTTCCATCATAGTGTTTTCTTTCAAATTTTGGCCAATTTTACATTCATTTTTTTGTGATGCAAAACTTTTCTTTTGAGCTTTCTTAGATTTTATTTAACCAGTCAGTAAACATAGAAAATATGTAAGGGATACCCATGTAAACACCAATTAGTAGGCATCTGAGTCCAGTTCTTGTACAACCCAGGGTCCCCAAGTCTAGTTGGAGAGGTTTTCATACACAAATATGCTGATCAAATAAACGTCCTATCTGCTTTTGCTGTGATCTCACAATTCACCTCCCTTCATTAGCCCTTACCGTCCAGCATGCCAACCGCTTCCATGAGAGTTCCTGAGCTTTGGGGGGCGGGCAGCATCAGAGAGAGATAAGCAGATCCATTTTTCCCCTCAGATGACATATCAATTCTTTGGTCTGTCCAAGTTCTGTTTTCAACTGACTAGTTGCTCATTTAGAAGTATCCTTTTAATTCTAGTAATAAAACACAAATAGAAACAAATGTTAACCATTACAACAAGTTATGCTATGGGCACAAACACATATACTTAGGTGGTACCTTGGTCGAGCATTATAGCTCTTTAACAAAGGGATTACAATAGCTTTATAATGGGCTGGCCAATTAAAAATATTTTTTGAGAATTTCATATACTATGATATTATTTGCGTCATTTCCAACCCTCCATCTCCTCCCATATTACCCCATTAACTCCTAATTTCCTGTCCTCTTCCTTTTTTCAATGTACATTTTTATTGAATATTTGTGCATACAATTGTTCTTAATCATATTTAAGCCCTCAGTTTTCTATAGCCACCTATAGCCAGATAACAGGATTTCATACATTCTGTTATATATGTTAAAGGGCTATTATTGAGTAAGGTTTGTGTACCAGATGGACCACAGAGAAATATCATTCACTGGAGCCTAATTAGACTTTCTAGCTTTACTCCCTTAAAGGAATAAAGTCTCAGTCATTTATCAGTGATCCGTAGCCAATAGTGGATCTGTTAAGGGGAGTTTCCTGCCCCATTCTTCATTTCTATGCTGTCTTTTGTGTGATCTAGTTTGCATGGGTGTTCTTCATGTGGACTTCATAAATTTCCAAGAGTCTGAATTTTTTTTTTTTTTTTTTACTGGGGAGAGCGCGAACGCAGTCCCCCACTACACAAATTATGCAGTCGATTCCCACAATTTGGGGAAATCGCAGGGGTCAGCACATCCCAAGTCAATGGATGAGCCTCACCCTGGGAAAACCACCTCTTGATCATGGTATCTCCCTGCCAGTAAGTATATTGGCTATTTTCTACAATGGTCCTTGAAACATGGGTAGATGAGTTTTAAAATGAATCCTATCCACGGACACACATTCTATAGTCTCTTATTATATTTTGGCCGGTGTTGTTCGTTCTATGTCATGTACTCTCTTGTTTTTATATAGATATATATATATATATATATAATAATATATATATAATATTAATATTGTCTTCTGTCTTCTCTATCGTTATATACATATATATCCTTATATCTAGATTTAGATAGAAGATGAAGATAGATAGATAGTAGAAGATAGATAATAGATAGATAGAAGATAGATAGATAGATAGATAGATAGATAGATAGATAGATAATAGATAGATGTGGGAAAATTTAGTTAAGATGGGCAGCATTCTAAACCAATGGGACCTCCCTGGCCACACCCATGGGATGGGATATAGTGATGGAAAGGTTTAGGATTTGGCCCTGAGAGTTGTGTCATGCTGTTTATATAACCAGACATTTTAGAATAAAACTCTCTGTGTATTTGGACCTTAACATGCGTCCATGGTGTGCTTTCCTGCACACGTTTTCCACATGGATCGTCCTGGTGCCACCCATAAGTGGCACCCAGATGTGGGGCTGAAGGAAATCTTGACAAATTAGGTATGCGAACCTCTGAATCTTGCATTGCATAAGTCTAAACTATATGTTATTGCTTTATTTATTTATTTTATGTATACGAGCGCTCCCAAGTTCTGCACAAACTCCCGGTTGTCAAAAAATAGGGTCGGATTCCCCTGGAACTGGAGTTACAGAATGTTATATATAAGCTACCATGTCGATTATGAGAAATCTAACCCAGATCCTCTGCAAGAGCTGCCAGTGCTTTTTAACTGCTATGCCAACTCTTCAGCCTCTATGTTTCTTTTTGACAGAAAAAAATACATAAATTTATATTTTATTATCATATTAGTCAATTAACTATAGTGAATAATCAAATATTGAGTAGCAAATTAGTTATTAGTCTACTGACCAAAATTGCAGGTAACCTGCATGTGATTAATCACAAGCTTAAACTTCTGCTACCCAATTTTCACATAATACTGTCTGTTACTAGGAATGGTCCCAAACTGGTTTTAAAGCAGCCTCTTTATTTTCATAATGAATGAGGAGAACAATTCCTGTGCTATCAGTCACAAATGGCATATAAAGCAAAACACCAAATGTGGAAATCTTTCCAAGTCTAAAATTGAATAAATTGTGGTTTCTATAATGAATAATAATGGCCAAACATTTCTTTGATCATTACATATTTTAAAATATGAAATATAATTTCCAATTTGATTTAAATACCTACAGTCTGCCCAGTATGTTTTTATAAAATGTTCTATAACTTGTTACCTAGTTCTTTAAAAAAATAAAACCAAAATAAAGGATAATAAATGTTATGAAATTCAGGAATAGGGATTTCTAGATTATCTAGTTTTCTTCTTGCCTTTGTCATAATTTAATAGCTGAAAAATTCTTCAAAAAGCAGTTTTAATAATTTATACATTTTTCCCTCTTGATAGGTGTAACTTGCACAAAACATGATAGATTAAATGATCATGTGCTTTTATGAGATTATCTTTATGCTGTTACCCCAATGTATATTCACACCTTCCAGGTGTGAAGATATGTTTTTTAAGCATTGTTGATGCTATATACTGATTTTTACCTTCTCCTTATGCTGTAAAAAATCATCATATGGTCTGGCTTATTTAAATTTATACTTGTTTTAAAGAGTTGGTAATATACTATGGATAAAACATACACAGTTGTTTCAAGCCTGAGTCTAAAGACTGCAGAGGAACTCAAGAAAAGCAGAATTTTGACATTGCACCCCTGAATTAGAATATCAGTCTCCTTGAGAAATACCAGTATTTAGCAATCAAGGCTTTCAGCTGACTATGTGAGGTCAACTTATATTACATACATAATATTATTTACCTGTGATAAGTAGATTATGAATTATAATTGCAATTTAAAATGTCTTTCAAATAAAATCACAACTAATTTTTGAGCAAAGAGATTGAACATAATCTTACCCAGTTAATCCATAAAAGTAACCATCCCACCCACCAGTATCTGTAAATGTATGAACCTGATAACAGTAAAATTTTAGACAGATCACTCTCATCTTCTCTTTGAAATTCACATTGACTCAGTCATTAAAACAATCTAATCATCTCCTTTTCATAAAAATGTATAAATTTAATATAATTTTATTTACTTTTGTGATCAATGTTTGTGTTGGAACTTATATATATATATATATATTTAATGTGTATATTGTTGGATGTTAGTGTAGGGTATGTTTGTGTGTTTAGGTGTACATGCAGTCTGGTATGTATGCACATGTATGTGTGTGTGTGCATGTGGAGGACAGAGACTGAGGCCAGATGTGTTCTTTGCTCATTCACCTAATTATTTTGTGAATGACGTCTCTCATTGAATCTGTAAATCATTGATTTATTAAATAAGTAGGCCACCACACCCCTGAGATACACTTGGGGTCTCTACATGTTCTCTGGGAATGCAGGCATATTGTAATATTATTTGCGTGCCAGGTATTCAAACTGATGTCTGCATACATGTGTATCAAGCACATTCCTGACTGAGTCATCTCATTTTATGTTTAATATTTTGAGTAAAACAATTTCCAGGATGTTAAAATCATCTTACAAATTAAATATCCATAGGAATAACAAAATTATAATCATTCAAACCAATGTGAAATGTAACATTATAAAAATCATACTAAGCATAAAATTTACTGGGCCGGGTATGGGAAAGCATGTCTTAAATCTCAGCACATAGGAGGCAGACGCAGGTAGATATTTGTAAAATAAAAGAAATTTGGTAACTACAAAGTCACAGTTAAAATTAAGTAGAAAAATAGTCATATAATAAAAACATGATTTGGTAGCGCTGTGGGACTTGTAACGTGAATATCAGTTATTTTTGCTAAATGTTTTAGCAAATGTACTTATACCAGTCCATTAACCCACAATAATATTACCAAAATCATAATAAAAATAAAAATAATAATACATGTATCCTGGCTATTTTCATGTGATTATAATGGACATACTCTCATGGAATTTTCAGACATCACAGAGAGCTTGAGTAATTATATAAAGTGCAGGATATGTAGTTTTATATTTATTTATTTATTTATTTATTTATTTATTTATTTATTTGTCTTTTCGAGACAGGGTCTCCCTGTAGCCCCAGTTGTCCTGGAACTCACTCTGTGGACCAAGCTGGCCTTGAGCTCACAAAGATCCACTTGTCTCTGCCTCCCAAGTTCTAGGATTAAAGGTGTGCGCCACAACACCCGGCCTAGGATATGTAGTTTTAACAAGAACAAAAAGGGCAGTTCCACAACTGGTCCAGCACAGAGAAAAAGTGTCTGTGAGATTAACAGCCCTAAGTGACACAACCATAATGGAACCTTTGCACCTGTAGAGCTCAGGGAGCATAATGGAATAGGGGATAGAGGGAATACTAATGCATCTTTCAACTATCACCAATGAAGCTTGGTCATGAATATACGATGATTAACCCAGGTCACAACTAGCAAAAATGTAAAGAATAAGAGACTGCAGAGTCTGTGTCACTGGATTGGACTTCTGTATTAAACATAACCTAACCCACCTAGGGTTCAGGCATTGTTGCAGAAGAGGAGATAGAAAAACCCTAAAACCTAGAGAAGTGAATGTACACACACACACACACACACACACACACACACACACACAAATATTCCATGATTCTGGGAAATTGCTAATATCATATTATAGCAATGTCATCAGTATGCACAAGATTCATACAAACTCAATCCAGTACAGAACAGGAGAAATGAGTAATACACCCCACCCAAAGCTGTGTCAGGGAGAGTTGGTCTTCTTTAACTCAGAACAAGCTCCAGTCATTCAACTCATACCAAGAGATTTGTGGATACACAAACTTAACTCAAAATGGTAGGCCTTAATATATGACAAAATACATTAAATACAGTGGGAGTGATGGGGGACACAGATAGGGAATAGGGTCTAAATATGATTATGATTTATGGAAATGTATAAAATCTCTTCCCCAATCAATAAAATATATGTTGTAAAACAGAAAAACAAAAAATACAAAACAGATCAAAATCCTTTAGTAAAATGAAGGGGAGGATTCATGCAGGGAGAAAGGGTCCATAAGTTTATAGAGGATGTAACATCTTCTAGACCATTTTAGGGGTTTGACTTTACAGAGGAAAATTTAAACGGTTGATCTGATCTGACTTGACATTTTAATAGGATCACTCTGGCAACAGTTTGGAAAATAGACTGAGGGCATAGGTGGAAGCAAGGAAATCAGTCACAAAGATATTGCAATAATCTAGGTGAGAGACGATGGTGATATACAGTGAACTGTTAGTGTCAGTGGTAGGAACTGACAGGAGTGATGGTGTGCTCTGACAGAATGGACAGGTCAGTAGGAGAAACAATCATTGAGACGGATCTGAAATTTTTTTATCTGGGATTTTGAAATAACATCAATTGACATGGAAATAATTGCAAAGGAAGAAAGATTGGGGCAATTTATTTTAAATTTTTATAATATGAAGAAGATACTAATAATTAATATTGATTTATAATTCACCACACAATAACACATTGTGTAAAGAATTCCTTTTATGTGTAATACAGGAAAATACTAAAAGTGCTTATATTAAAAGATAACAAAATTCTGTAATCTAAAATTTTCAAACACTGGTATTACCACACAATTCACAAAAATGGTAAAATTAAAAATTATATATTTTAAATTTAATTAAATAACTATGCAGACCAAGTGTTTATTTAGCCTTTCAAAAGCATGTGTATGAATGATTGTCAATGGCCTTGACCAAGCCAAGAACTCATGCTGAAAGGAAAAGGGCACTCATTGCAACGATTTTGTATACATATACATAATCAGTTACCAGTTAGGACTTTAAAATGTTTATTTATGTAAGCATATAAAATTAAGTCATTATTCAAAATAGTTAATAACTTTAAAATAAATGCTATTACAAATTAGTATAATTGCAAAAATATAGATAAGTGCAGATATCTTAGAATATTCCCTTTTAATTTCAAGCAGCTGCATCATTTTACATATTGTAAATATCTTTTTTATTACTTCTTTATTTTTTTTCATTTTTAACAATAAGTAATAATTTATGAGTACAAGCATCCTTCATTGTAAAACCAATTTGTAAGCAGTTGTGCCAAAACCCACACAGCCCATGGGTCCCACCATCCAGCTGGGGGGCCTTGTATATTCAATCAAGTTGATCAGATGAGTGTCCAGACTATATTGTTGTAGTTTTACCATTCACCCTAATTGCAGCCTTTACATTATACCACGCCCCCTCTTCCGCATTGTTCCCTAGGCTTAGAAAGGGGCACAGGTGGACGAGAAGCAAAAAAGTCTACTTTCTCTGGACCTGTTGTCTGGTCAATTCTGGCTGTTTTCTTTCATGGGCTGACAGTTTGTCCAGGAATAACCTTTCGATCCTACTAATGAAGCACAAGCAATTAGATATATAGGTATTTAAACAGTACTAATTGTTATGGTAGGTTACTTTGTTATAGACACAGATGTTTGGATGATATGTTAACTCATGATTTTTTTTTTTCTGTAAAACATGACAGGGTCTTACTGTGGCTTATCTCCTAACCACTAGAGGATATAAGCTTGTGGCATCAGCAGTGGGTTATTCCTCCAAGGAGAGAGCTAATAGCCAATAGATTTGGGATTACAGGCATATGGTCTGCCTCAGCACGTATTTCAAGGAGGTGAGGTGTAGCTGGTGCTGACAGAGGAGTCTTGCTTGGACTCAAGGAGACCCATATTGCTTTATTGGTTTTAGTGGCCTTTGGTAACACTTCCTGGTATTCCAGAGACCAACTGTACACTTGCAAGTGCGGTTCCAATGCATCTTTCCCATGCTTACATCAAAGTCTTTGCCAGCAGGGCCTTATTGCCCATATTTCCTGGTTGTTTCAGTTTGTGTATTTTTAAATTTTTCATATTCTTTATTTGAGCTTTTTAGTTGTTTGTGTTATCTTCAGTCTGATATTCTTTGTTCTGCTTCCCCATTCTGCTTCTGGCTTTTCTTTCTTTATTTGTTGATTAATTTATTCCTTTTTTGTTTATTTCAGTATTATGTCATTGTTTTTTCTTTATTTATATTCTGTATTGTAGAATGTGTCCTGTTTGATGATTTGTGCATTCTTTTTGCACTTCCTGCGGACTGTTCGAAGGCGGTCTCGGATTCCTCGGCTGTTCTCTGGGATCTGGGTTCGGTACTTCTACATGCACTATTGGGCTGGGTCGAAAATCCCTGTGTTCTTTGAGATTGTCCGCTCTTAACCGCTTGAGCCTTCAAATCACTTTTGGTGCTCTACTTACTTCGTTGGTGGCTTGCCTTTTTTGCAGTGTTTCTACTTTCTTTGGAGTGTTGTTTTTTTTTTTTCTCCTCTGTTTCTTTCTGGCAGTTTGTCCAATCTTCCTTAGTTACTTCTCAGTGATTGTCATTGTATCCTCTAGGTCCTTTTGAGTTTTTCTTTCTCTCTCGTTTCTCTGAATCTTTCTTAGTTGTTTTTTAATTTCTCTGCATAGTTTCAATTATTCCTCTAAGATCTGTTCTTGGATCCACCTCCATCAAGTGGGTTCCCATTGTAGCTATCGTCCTACCGGGTTGGTAGGCCTGGTGTGGTGAGTATCCTATGTCTTTCCCATGTTGTCCGTTCCTCGTGTCCCTGGCATGTGGGTTTCCCTTTTGTTGATTCAAATCCTTTTTTTTTTTTTTTTTTTTTTTTTTTTTTTTTTTTTTTTTTTTTTTTTTTTTTTTTTTTTTTTTTTTTCCTCCTTCTTGTTTATGGAATATTGACATGTCTAGGTTTCAGGGCTTCGATATATATATTATATATATATATATATATATATATATATATATATATATATCAATATTATATTATATATTAATATAACCGGAAGAGAAGAGTGACAGGCTTCCAATATTGGCTATTGGAAGCCTGTCACTCTTCTCTTCCTGTTTTTAAGGTTCTCCAAAAACTGTCCACTTGGATACTCTCTCACCAATTCCCGTTGGGGGGGCATGCCTGACCTAGCCCGCTCTCCGGTACCTGCCTGAGTGACTTCCGGGTTCCAGTGCCTCAGGAGCCAGCCCTCACAAAGCCACAGAGGCACCAAACCCAAACCTGACCCACTGGTCGCCAGCTAAAAAGGCGAAGGTCAGTCTCACCGAGATGGCCACCCCTTCCAAGAGGGCTCAGAGTTGAGAACCCCTTCCAGCAGCCCAGGAGACAATCTACCCCAAAATCTACCTGCTTGAGTGACTTCCAGGTTCCTGTGCCTCAGTGGCCAGCCCGCACTATATTGTAAATAGCTTTATTGAGCTGATTTCATTTAATCATATTGTATTTACATTGTTATACCTCTTTTTGTATTGAAGCACTTTTGTTTTTTTGTTTTGTTCTTTAATACAAACATGCATCTTATTTAAAAAAATATATAAAAATAATCTGCATTCAATGAGTATATATTGCTATCAGAAAAAAAATACACATAATAATAATAATCATAATACAGATAGCGACATATCTGCTTGGGGCCAAAGCACATGGGAGGAAAGATGACAAGTTCAAGGCCCACATGAAATACTGCTTGAGATCTTGTCTCCAAAATGAAAGAGCATGAAAATATCTTTGTCAAAATCTTAAATATGATATGGAGAAAGACAAGATTTCTTTTATTTTGCCTATGCACATTCTGTTTTCACTTTTCATATTCCATATTTGCAACCAAATTTATTTACTAGGATTGACTTGTCACTTACAACTCAGTACTCAGCTACTGTCAAGCCAATTTGGAAATATTTCAATCATATCAGTGAAAGGTTTGAGTCATCCTCTGGACAAATTCACAGGTAAGAATGAACAGAGTGATTCTCTGCTTTCTTTTGCAACACTCATTATCTTAAACCAGTAGTTTGATGATTAGATGTAGACATAGTTATTATAGTATTTTGCTTTTGGTTAGTAACTGTGCTTTGATTGACTGATAATCTAATGGTTTATTTTATTGTTAGATATCTTAGGGAGAAAATATGTGTGATGGATAAAATTGGTTAGTAACTTTTCTGTAAGCCTTAAATTTGCTCTTAATCAATCACTAATATATGTTAAATTAAGGGAGTTAACATAGAAGTGTACATAAATTGTCTATTGATCAGCTAAGAAGATACATGAAGAGAGCTTCATGGGAATCTAATAGTGTATCTTTGAGGAATAATTTTTCAGTACTTTTTTTAATTCAAACAAAACTCCTAATGCCAGTAACATATTTTGGATGTTTAGTGACTTGGGGTGTTTTCCCATAAATGGTGTCAAAATAAGTTCATAATATGAGTCCAATTTTTCACTTTCTAATATTTATTCTGTGTATATTTGTTATTATTTTTACAGTGTGGATAAAATTGGTAGATCAAGGTTTAGCAGCACTTCAGTGATGAAATCTTCATTATTTGGAAGGGGTCTTTGAACAATTGAAGTTTACTTGATTCCATAGGTGGAGACTATATGTACAAATTTATTAATCCGTGTTATAAACAACCTTTCATTACCCCATGCCCTTATCTTGAGTTTCCTGTGTATGAATTATGTGAACATCAGACTAAGTTTGCCTGATATATTTGTGATATATATATATATATATATATATATATATATATATATATCACCTTAAATGCTGAATTTCAAATGCAAGCTAATAATTATATCAGCAAAAGTCAAAAATCAATAACTATATAAAACAAAATTTGAAAATTTCTATCCCACAGTAGAACTATAAATGAAAAATAATTATGAAAACTACTTTATTCTGAAACTTTCATTATAGTCAATAAAGATTTTCATAGTGTACTGAAATTATACATTGTCTTAAATTCATAAAAATATGTTTAAAAAGTAAGAAAATATATTTTGAATACCCATTGCTTGATATTTTTTAAATAGTTTATCCTTGTACCCACAAGTTACCTAAATTTGGCTATACCGACCTTAGTCTCTCAGAGAGATCTGCCTGTCTCTGCTTCCATTGTGCCTAAATTAAAGGTGTGCACCGCTACACCCAGCTTATTGCTCCAGTTTTAATTAAAATATCCTGAGATTAAAAGTGAATGTTAGATCTAAGTTTTCACGGCATGGTTACAAAAAGGCTCTACAAAACTATTCAGTAAATGTTTAATTGGCCTTGGAAATTCCATACATGTTCATAACTAATTATAGAAGAAAAATTCAAATTCAAAACAAAAACACGTTTTTATGCAGTGCTGTCATAGAGGTATAAGATGTTTTTATTTTAATTTTTGAATGAAAAATAATAGTACAATGGCTTTTTCCCAAAATAAAATTTCAGTACTGCCAGAATCAGAATTCAAACTCTAAGTGTGTACTGTCTATAATCATTTCCACTATTTAACTCCCATAGGCTTGTAGATGAATCACAGTAAGAGATAATAATTTAACTTGGTAAGTTTTTTTTTTGTAATAACAAGGGAAAATATTTACCACAAACAAAGTTAGAAAGCCAGCAAGAGAAAACATTCATATCATTCTAATAGGATTGCACTTGTGTAAAATGACATCCAAGAACAAGTTAATATCAGTATCATAGTGTTCATGTTTTTAAAGTAGATGTAATGTGGTGAAAAGTGTCAATTGTTTTGATATTGCACATGGCTTCCCATTGCTTAAAGGAATATTTTGCTGGGGTGAATAACTTTTTTTCCATATATACATGCAGAGTAAAGACAAGAAAATCAGCAGCTCTTTAATTGGATTGAAGGTCTGATTGCTAGAATGGATCCCATACCAGACATTAATACACCAGGCTTAGGAACCTGTGGTTCGACAGGTCACAGGACATATGTTTATGGTCATATTATACAAGCTTGTATACAGGTAAAAACATAATGATACATTCTTAAACTAATAGCAAGTTGGTGTATATTTTAATGAACTTAAGAAAAAATTGTTTTGTTCTTTCTCGTAAATCTTAGAATTGAGAGAAATAGACACTTATACTTCAAGCTATATCTACTATAGTAATAGCAATCAATTTGATATTATCTTTACTGACATGTTACTCACTTAGAGTCCTTAATCTCATCTCTTTGGAACAAGAAAATCAAAGGAGCATGATATATGCCTGCTTTGTATTACTCTTGTTCTATTCTCATTTAAAGCCTGAGTTTGAATGTAGCAATTTATAATAATAGCATAAACTTCATGATAATCAAGAAAATAAAAGAGATATTCTTAAATCCAATATGATGTGCCCAAATTTGTGACAAATTTCACATCTGTTTGAAAAAAATATATTGTCGTGAAGACTGTCAAGTGAAATTTTTATTAAAATGTATGAATAAAATTACCTTTTATATAAAGTAACACATTTATGTAATCAAGCATAATACCCATCTTGTCATAAGATTGACAAAGGAAAATGCAGTTGAATTGATAAATATGGAATTTTAAGGTAATGGATATTACTGTTGATATTTTGCACACCTGTTAATACTTGACTACAATAATAATCCAGGACTATTTTTGAATAAGTAAAAATTGAGGAAAAACTCACTGATATTATAACTGATGCTCACACTTTTTGGCAAAGGGCAACTATGCTAAAATGGAGGGCTCAGATGGAACTTCTATATAGGATTTTCAAGTGAGTTAATCTCTCTTTGTAAAGTTGAAAATCACTGTTTGAATGAGATACCATTAAGTTTGCGAGTTTGATTACCTCTCCAGTCATTCTAGGAACAGAGCAATAGTCACTTTTCTAGGTCATGGGAAATATTAGATCTCAAATAACTATTAACAATATTTTTATGCACTTGAACAGCATGAGGAGTACTCTGATGGGTAAATGTAGAAGATGTGGGAACAGTTGGCAAGTAGTTAAAAGTATTTCAGATTGAAATATTATCTGATAAAATTGGGGTTTGTTTAAACAACTTTAGAAAAAGAAATCTTGGCATTAGCTACACTTTAGGTATCATATGAAACTCTAAGGTCAGTATAATGAAGGGCATTTTTCTCAAGAAGTTTTGAGAAACTGATGTAGCTGTTTGCCTTTAGACTGTGAGTGTAATTTGAAACTGCTGTATTTTTCCTTCACACCTTAAGTCCCACATACTGTTAATCTTATGAATACTTGTAACTGACTACCAAAGATATTATCCAGAATTTATTTTTGAAAGTAACCTTAACATATGCAAAGCACAGAAATTTGGTATACTGGAAACAAGGCATGCTTGTTGGAACAGATGATGTATTTTTATTTAAATAGTCTTTTAATTGAGTACATCCATCCAATATTTGTTTTTTATAACCTAGATAAAACTACAGTGATTTTTTTAAAATCATGCTATATTGTACACTAAAAGAATAATTAAAAATTCAATTTAAACAGAAGCATTTCATGTGGGTATACAGTGCTACTCCTAGAATACATGAATTGCTAAATGATAATCTCAGTGTCAGACATGGGTTTTCTTTCCAGGACTTACTGGTCAAAGAGTCCTGAAAGGTAACCAAACAAGGCAAGTGATTTCTATTCTTCTTTGTTTCCCACCATAACTTCATTTTAAGACCATATTGCTGAAGATACCAAAAAGTTTGATTGCAGAGCATAATGAAATCAATGTTCAAGTGACTGTGAGACTCCCTGCTACCTAGCTTCCATCTTGCTAGAAGTTACTATGAAAGATATTGGGGGAACATAGATATTATTGGTCTTACCCAGCTCTTGAACTTGTAGGTTATAAGAATAACTACAAGGTAACAAATTGCTCTGTTGATTGGATTTGAGACCTGCACCACAGGGAAGAATTCATGCCTGTACTAAAAATGTGGTCAAAACCAATTAATAAGAAAGTCTAAGCCATAGAGGGAAGCTGTCCTTGTTTTGGTAAATAGTCATGTAGCCATACTGCCTGCTAAATATTCATGTTTTTGTTCCTGGATTTGTTCTGCTCTCAATTCTGGTCAAACTCTCAACTTATTGCAGTGTTTAGTGCAGTGACTGGTGACTGATCAAAGTGCAGAGAATAAGTGACTGTGAGAGCTCAGCTATAGATGAGATAGATAGATGATAGATAGATAGATAGATAGAGAGATAGATAGATGATAGATAGAGAGAGAGAGATAGATGACAGATAGATAATAAATTTAATAAACTTAATTTTATACAAAAATATATTTATCCATTTACATACAAAATGAATTCATTCCACATATTAACATCAATTAAATATAAGCTATTCACTGTAATTGGTTGGAATGATAACATTTCTAGAAAAAAACTAACATTGTCCATAGTGGCAACTTATGCAGGGAAGAAATTGTTTGCTTTACTTCTCTATATTTACTAACACCTACAAAATTTACTTATATATACAGCAATTACATACAAATATATATATATATATATATATGTTAGATTACATACAACATATATATATATATATGTTAGATAAATATCACTTCATCTGTCAAATGTAGTAGAAGATAGAACTTTTTCCCCCAAATTTACTATGCTTTATTTGACAACAAAACAAAAGAAAATGACCATTAGCTACCTCACAAATGGTTGAGAAGAAATGTTGAACCTACCATTTGACCAATTCATCCCACTCTTGGGTATAGACCCAAAGGATTCATCCTATAGCAGAGATGCATGCACACAATGTTTATTACTGGTTTTTACACAATAGTGAATAGGTGGAAGCAACCCTACTGTCACTCAGTTGATGAGTGGATAATGAAAATGTGGTACATTTACAAGTTGGATCTCTTTACAGAAGTCAAGATGACATCATCAAATTCACATGAGAATGAATGGAACTAGAAGCTGTTATGCTAAGTGAAATAACACAGTCCCCCAATAACAAACTACTTACATTGTCCATCAATTGTGGATCCTAGCCCCAACTCTTTATGTATAAGTCAAGGTGGGTAATTTGTTACTAAAGATAATACCAAATTTACTTATATTGCCATAGATATAATTTGAAGTTTGTCTCTATTTTCCACAGTTCTATGATTTATGAGAAAGAATGATTCTCCTTTTTTACAAGTACATTACATTAAAACATACATCAACTTGATGTGTAATTTAGGAATGTAATGTTAGATTTCATTTTATCTGCATGCAAGTTTACTGTTAAAATGTGAGTCCATAAATGTGTTTTGGAACTTCATACTGTTTGTACAAATCCCATATTATTATATAACTAAGTGTTCCTGATCTATGTTGTCAAAGTGCAGAGATTTTATGATGGAGCACATCATTAAGTAATTAGTTCATTTCTTTTGATATCAATTAGTTAATTTAGACATTTAGCAAGAATTTGTATGTTCAACAATAGGTTTCAATGATAATTAGACAAAAGGAAACAATTCTTATCCAATTCAGTGAAAAAAGCAAAGTATTTTCTATAGATATATCCATTTTCTCAGATGCACAAGTTGATATTAAAACATTAATGTCACAGCAGCTGCACAGGAAATAAGGTCAACAGTCGACAAATGGGACCTCATCAAACTCAAGCCTTCTGTACAGTGAAAGAAACAATCAAGGAAGTGAAGAGAAAACCCACAGAATGGGAGGAAATCTTCACCAGTGATTCATCTGACAGAGCATTAATGTCAAGTACATATAGACTACTCAAAAAAACAAGGAAGTAAGAAAACAAATGACCTACTCAAAAGATGGAGTAAAGAGCTGAACAGAGACTTCACCAGTAAGGAAGTAAAGATGGCTGAGAAACATCTTAAAAAGTGTTTGACATACTTAATAATTAAGGAAATGCAAGTTAAAACCACTCTCAGATATCATCTCCAACACGACTGGCTGAGATCAAGAACAAAAAAGACACCAAATGTTGGAGAGGTTGTGGGGAAAGGGGAACACTCACCAACTGCTGGTGGGAATGTAAACTTGTACAACCATTATGGAAACCATTGTGGAGAATCCTTAAAAGACTCAAAATGAGACTACCACTGGGCCCAGTTATTCCACTCCTGGTTATATAACCACAAGACTCATCCTACAGCAAAGATACATGCACGTCCATGTTTATTGTAGCTTTACAATAGTGAAGAGTTGGAACTAACCCAAATGCCCCTCAACTGAAGAGTGGATGACAAAATGTGTTACATCTACACAATGGAGTACTATTCAGCAGTAAAAAAAGGATGACATCATGAGCTTTGCAGGCAAATGGTTGGAACACGAAGCCATTATGCTAAGTGAAATAACACAGTCCCAGAAAAAACAAGCAGTGAATGGTCTCCCTCAGTTGTTGATGCTTTCTCTACACTAAATTTCTTCTCGAAAGACATATGATAAGACATGTGCAAACTATGTGACAGATTTTTAATACAGTAGATGTACAAGAGTCTTTTGTGATTCAGTTGAATTATGTAATCTTATTTATTTGTTTATTTATTAATTGATTATTTTTAAACAAGACAACTTGATATGATAAAAAACTCATAGAAAAATGGAATTCCTTCAGGCTTGCTGCTTGTTTGTCACACAGCTTTTGTCAAGTTTCTTAAATTTTCTAAGCCCTAATTTCTTGTCTATAAAATAGAAAGTGAAGTACATTTTCAGAAGAGTAGAGCTGGAATTATTTGTAAATAATATAATGTTACTCAACTTTTAGGTAGTTATGCATTTGTTGACTTTAATTTTAATTTTCTTGAAGTATTTAAATGAATTTTTTCAGTAAATATGTCTTCATTTTAATTTTCTTATAAATGTCATTATTTCTTTAGATCTTATTATCTGCAATTTAATTGATAATATTGTACTTAATCCTTTATTATGTTTTGCTACTTTCTAATTGATCTGTCCTTAAAGTAGAACAAATACTTTGGAAATATCACTTTTTTTTTGGTCTTTTTGAGACAGGGTATCCCTTTAGCTCCAGCTCTCCTGGAACTCGCTCTGTGAAACAGGCTGGCCTTGAACTAACAGAGATACACCTGCCTCTGCCTCCCGAGTGCTAGGATTACAGGTTTGTGCCACCACACTCTGCAAAAATCTCACTTTTTAAGAAGTAAAATATATCTTCAGACATATACACTCAATAAACCTGCTGAAATTTTTCTTCTGTTCCTGCCACAAAAAAATTAGAGATTAAAACACTTTATGCGTTAAACTTTAGTCAAATTTAATAATCAGAATAATAAATAATCAGATCATAATGAAAATAATATTAAACACTTTCCTTGTGAAATGGTGGACATTCATGACACCTTTTGTTTGACTTTCATGAATACAATGTTAATTTATTCCTTCATGTGTCCCATAGGACAAATTTTAATGATGAACCTGGCTTTTAATTTGTTTGAGACAGAATCTCAGGATTTAACACTGGCTGGCCAGGAACTCACATAAGATACAGAGTACTCTTCCCTCTTCCCAAAATGGAAAATAATGTCTCTGCTAGATGAGCCTATATATATGGCCATGTGCAATTAGCTGTATGTCTTCTATTTTTGTGTTGCTTAGTCCCTGCTCATTGCCTGGGGGAAAGAATTGATTATTGAAACAAAGTACAGAGACAATGTATTGAAGTTAAAGTCAGGACATTGCTTCTCAAAATGATTTTAGATTAAGTAAAAATATAAAATTATATCAAGAAAAAAATCACTGAACTTATATCTAATGTGTAAGTAGTTATTAAATTATTTTTATAAAAGCCCAGTGATAATCAGCAAATTTTATTTGCCATGTAATAAAAATTATAAAACTTTCTTTCTAGTCACAGCAAACAAAGTGCTTTCTATAAAGTTTTCATTCAAAAGTTCCCTGCATAGCAAAGTGCATGACACTCAATTTATCTACCTGGAGAAAATGAAGAGCTTAACTGGCCCTCTGTGATTGCAAACTCTGACTTTCCTAGACTCCCAAAAATACAGCCTGGTAAGCTTCTCTCTAGTTCTCACATTGTTATTATATAAATGCAATGTATATTTTTTTCTTAAAGAAAGACTGGATTGGCTATTTTTACCTTGATACAAAAGCATTTTAGAAGTGAACAATATTATTTTTTCTGTCAGAAAACATTTTATCTAAGCACATTGAGTATTCTTCACTAAAAAAGCACAAACAGCTACAAGAGCAAAATGAAAAATCTCCAGTTCAAAATTTCATTGAAAATAAGGCATGGTTCTAGATGTTGAAATGTTATATACCTGTATATTAGATAGATAGATATATGATAGATAGATAGATAGATAGATGATCAATAGATAGATAGATAGATAGATGATAGATAGATATAGATATAGATATAGACAGATACAAATGCAGATATTGGTATAGGATATATTTTAATGTAATGCATATATTTGTGTGGCTTGTTTGGTTATTACAGGCAGTTGCACTGATAAGGATTTGTTTTGTCTTGTTACTATGTATGTATGTATACATGCATATGACACAACAGTACCACATCTTACAAAAAAATGAAGTATAGGTTCACACACACACACAAAATAGCAATGTTCCCAACAACTTGAAAAAAAAAACCAATTTTACTTCTACTTAAAAGAAAGAAAATTTACAATAAAATATTTTTTCTATGCAAATACTACATTAAATAATTCCTATAATTATTACTGATAAGACTGTTTAGACATAAAATTTCAATGTTTTCCGACATTGAAAAGTTTTATTTTAATAAGCAAAAGTAGAAAAAATTCACGCAATTCAGAAATTTATTCTGAAGTGATACACTCCTATTTGAAGAACTTGCCAAGAAGGTAAACAATTATAATATTAGCTCATCATTAAAAGAATAGAATTGAAGATGAGTATTTATTTTAAAAAACAAAAGGACGCTTTAATTTTCATTCATAAAACAATTATCATGAAAAGCATTTGTTCTATTTTACAGTCTGTCTATTTAAGAAAGTGAACCAATCAAATTGAAATGTTCTTCTAGAGATTTATGATGAAGGAAAATAAAGTTCATTTATTAAGATATTGTATAATTTTCATCTATAATGATGTTTTATTCATACTTGTCTTTCACATTCAAGAAAACCCAGCTATCAACTTTTTAGTATATACATTTATACTTATATTTATATTTAGAGACAAAACAGAACCTGTAGTTCCCCAGTGAGGCTTCAGAAACCATTTTGAATAAAATTATGGGTGTGGTCTGACTAGGGAACATAGAATTCCAGAAACAGTTCCAGTGATAGCACCAACAGCACAGATCCAGGAGATAAAGAGTTTCAAGAAATACCCAGGGGATGAATGTGGACCAAGTTTGGGCCCACGCTTAAAAAAAAATAAATTTAAAAGTTAAATTCCCTGCATAGATGGGGGAAGTGGGTAAGACATCTCTATCCAACCTACGAAGCATATATACATGGCAATTGATTGCTTCTTGATGAAAGACAGTGTCTTAGAGGAATGGGACTCTCTGTGGTCACAGTAGAAAATTGGGGCAGGAATCGTAGTACAGAGGTGTGGATAAGGGGGAGGATGTAAATTCCATCAAAATATATTGCAGTTGGCAAAACTGGATCACCACTTGTAGTAGAATGAAATTATACCCCTACCTCTCGCCTTGTACAAAAGTTAACTCCAGATGTATCAAAGACGTCAACATGAAACCCAAAACTCTGAAGGTGATATAAGAAAAAGTTGGCAACAGCCTACAACACATTGGCATAGGAAAAGACTTCCAAAATCAGACAGCAGCTGCATGAGAATTAAGGTTGACAATTGACGAATGGGACTTCATTAAACTCAAAAGCTTCTGTACATCAAAAGAAACAATCAAGGAAGTGAACAGAAAACCCACAGAGAGGAAACATTCACCACAGACACATCTGACAAAGCATTGATTACCAGAATATACAAACTACTCAAAAAACAAAGAAGAAAGAAAACAAATGACCCACTCAAAAGATGGAGCAAAGAACTGAACAGAGACTTCACAAGTGAGGAATTAGAGATGGCTGAGAAACATCTTAAAAAGTCTTCAACGACACTAATAATTAAGGAAATGTAGGATCAAGAAAACAAATGATACCAAGTGTGGAGAGGTTGTGGGGAAAGGGGAACATTCATCCACTGCTGGTGGGAATGTAAACTTGTACAGCCACTATGGAAAGCAGTGTGGAGAACCTTTGGAAGACTTGGAATGAGCTTGCCACCTGACCCAGAAATACCACTCCTGGGTATATACCCACAAGACTCATCTTACCACAGAGATACATGCACATGTTTATTGCAGCTCTCTTCACAATGGCAAGGAGCTGGAACCAACCCAAGTGCCCCTCAACTGATGAGTGTATAGAGAAAATGTGCTACATCTACACAATGCTGTTCTATGTAGTGGTAAAGAAAGATGACATTATGAACTTTGCAGGTAAATGGATAGAGTTAGAAGATATCATGCTAGTGAAGTAACACAGTCCCAGAGAAACAAATGAGGAATGGTATCCCTCATCTGTGGATGTTAGCATCAATTACCTAGTTGTATGGCAAACTGAGCAACGTTAATGTGATCTGAAAACAACTGTGCTCGTATATTGTGAGTCCCTTAAATGAATTAATTAATTAACAGAAAGTAACATTAAAAGGGAAGTGCAATTGTGAAAAAAAGAAAAAAAAAAAAGAAAAATGGAGATCTTTCTTCTTCCTTTCTGTGTAGAAAAAGCTGTGATAGAAAATCATTCATTGATCTATTTTTCATGTTCACTAGAGCTCTAAAGCATGAAATAACAAATAGGGCAATGTTTTCAAGTTCATTGCAGAAAGAGCTATCGTGTGTTGGTTATCATTTTCCTTCTCTGTGGTTTGCAGTCATCATTTCTTTGGAGAGCTTTTGTCCTTCCTGTAGCATTTATTCTTAAGATCTGTTATTCTTCAATATCCTAGCAGTAAATACTAGTCTTCATTCAGTAAATAATTACTATCATATGCTGGCTCTTGTCCATTACAAGATTCTCTACCTATGTCTAGCCCTGTTTCTGAATACAGAATATGTAAAAAAAAAATGCCACAGTCAATGAAAGGGTTATTTGTCAGATCACACTTTGGCAGGATGATACAAAGTTTGTTATTATAGCATAAGCAAGCACTGGACTATTTACTGGATATTATATTATATTTTTGTTACCAATGAAGAATATTGTAGCTCTAAACAGACATGGTTTTAATGAAATAAAATATTGATTATGACATATCTAGTTAAGCTACTATTTTAGAAGTTCAAAGAAATAACTGTTAATCCTATACTAATCAAATATATTCCTGGATCAGTATATTGAATCATTTTGCTCTTTGTTTTGGAGAGTCACAGAACAATCGCATTCACACAATTAAATGACTTTTATGTCCATTCGTGATGATATACTTTTCTCTTTCATTATTTATATTTTTCACCTCTAAATTCTTCACACAAATATTTAATTCTCATGACAATAGGATTCAACATATACCACTTGTGAATAGAGATATTCTTATCTTCTTAGAATTTCTTTGGGAGCTGGAATAGGACATCTGAGATAAGAGCTTATTTATCCCTTTAAATTTTGCATGGTCATTTGTATGTATGGTAAGTTCCTTCGGTGTTTATAAGTCACCTGAGATCATCATAAGCCAAGGGAAAGATAGACCTTGTGTTTTTATTGTTTAACTTGCATTTGTACGGTTTTCTAAAAAAAAAAATAAATAAAAAAAATAAAAGATTAACAGTACTATTAGAAAGATGTCTACAGAGCTAAAAATAAATAAATAAATAATTCATAAATAAATAAATAAATAAATAAATAAATAAATAAATAAATAAAGCCAGTATAAGGCTAGGTGAAGACAGAGGATTTATTCGATGAGGATTTTACATAGAGCTGGGGACACCATTGTGAACAGCCTATTTCCCATGATTTTCAAATCTCCTTAAATTTGTGCAGAATTTATGCCAATCTCAGAGCAGAATGTGAATTTTTACATTTTTTTAGTTATTTATTGGGCCCATATAAAATCTCTGCTTTTATTGGAACAATTTTGATGCAGCCCTCTGTTTTTCTTTGATGCTTTGGAAAAGATAAGCTTGCCTATTTCCAAGTGTAAGAATCACATTACAGGTCTGTTAATCCTGGGATAGTGAATGACTCAATGGTCAATTTCGTTGCCTTTCTGACCTTACTTAGGCCCAGCCTCTGAAGTTGTCTCAATCCTCTTCTGTGAATTTGCTTTTAGCTATTATTTTAAAAATGTACTAAGTCAAGATTTTGTGTCATAAAACAACATTGACATAGGTCATGGAATGACACATGTAACTAATTGAAAACCTACACAATATATAAGGTAGCACTTATTTTTCCTACTTTTCCCAATGGTGTTATTGTACCAAACTTCAGCAGAAAATCAAAACTATGTTATTAGTAATGATGAATCTAGATATAAAATCCTTCCCTTGCTGCTTGGTCCCTCACATTGCCTGTTATGGATACAGTTTTATTACATTTCCTCCCACTTCTTATTAAACTCTCGCAAATGTGTTCCCATTTCTAAATACGTTTTAGTTTAAATACCCATATAAATGAAATCATACAATATGAAACATTCAGACCTTTTCTGTTTTTGCTCAACATTATTTTTTGCGGATTCCCTCCTGGTTATAAATATATCAGTAGCTTGTCCTTATATGTTGCTGAATAGTTTTCCATGATATAAATACACCACAGCTTTCTTAATTAACCACCTGTTGAAAGGCATTAAAATCACTTTCAGTTTGGGATTACTGCAGATGATAGAGTTAAAATGCTGGACTACATAGTGCTTGTATAGTTACTTTCCTAAGCAACTGCCAAACTCTTTTCCAAAATGGATGGATCATTTCACAACACCGGAAATATTCAGAACACAGTCTCTCTAGAGTGTCTCCTTCAATCATTGCTTTTACTGGTTTTATTTGTTGGATTTTGTTATTGTTAGAGAAAGGGTCTCTATATCCCAAACTGTCAGGGGTAGACCAGGCTTGCCTTTATCTTACAAATATCTACCAGCCCCTGCCTCCAGAGTGCTGATTTTTTTTAAATTTTATTTATTTCCATAAGTGTATGAATGTATTGTCTGCATTTAAGTCAGTGCACCCGTGACGTGCAACGCCGCAGAGGTGAGAAGAGGGTGTCGGACAACCCTGGAACTGAAGTTCTCCTGGAATTGGAGTTTCAGATGGCTCTTGGCCGCCAGGTGGGTGCTGGGGATCGAACCCAGGTCCTCTGCAAGAGCGGTCGGTGCTCTTAACCGCTAGGCCATGTCTCCAGCCCCAGAGTGCTGTTTTAAAGGAGGGTGCCACCATACCTGGCTGTTTGTGTTTAATTTCACCCTTTCAGATAGAAACTGAGGCACATTCATACTGTCTTTTAGTTCACTTTCTAATACTCAAGAATAAAGCACATTGTTTCCTGTGTTTGTAGCCAGTGTCTATTTTCTTTATTAAATTTTTTCTTCATGCATTTTGCTCATGTTCTAATTGGATATTTTTCCTCATTTTAAATATTCTGAATTTAGAAACTCTTTTTCTCATAATCCAGATGTTATTTCTTTGAAATGATTTTCTTTCATTCTGCATACTGCCTTGAGTTTAACTTTAAGATTTACATATCAGGGCTGGAGAGATGGCTCAGATGTTAAGAGCACCGACTGCTCTTGCAGAGGATTCTGGTTCGATTCCCAGAACCCACATGGCAACTAAGAACCATCTTTAACTCTAGTTCCAAGGGAATCTGAAGCCTTCTTCTGACCTCTACAGCATTGTATGACATGGGTGCACCAAACTACATGCAGATAGTACACTCATACACATAAAATAATAAAGATTTACATATCAAATATTTTTAATGTTTTAGGATGAATTGCATCAAAATTTCTTTTTTATGCATTAGGCATTAGATGTATATTTATAAGATCTAGATCCATAAATCTGAATTTCTGAAATAATTAAGCTTTAACAAATTTACATTTTAGATTTAAACTCTTCATTTTTAGCATATTATAAAATATTTATTTATTGTAAAATATTTTATTTGCTGTGTATTAGTGCATTACTTGCGCATCTCATTCAATGCCTCCAGAGATCAGACAAAAGTCCCTTGGTTTCCCCTGGACCTGGAGTTATAAACAGACAGCTACTAGCCATCATTTGAGTATTGAGATTTGAAGCTGGTCCTCTGCAAGAACAGTCAGTCCTATTAACAACGGATCAAGCTCTACAGTCCTTTATGTGAATTTTAGAAAAATCTTGACTATATCGGTGGAAAAAAAATCACTGGAAAATATAGTATCCAATGTGTCAGATCTGGATATCAGGTGTTTTTTTGAAACAATATTTTATGATGTGCTTTCTAGTCCATTAATGCAGTACAACCTCCATTTATTTCTAGCCTTGATTTATTGTATCAGCTTTATGTTGTTTTCCATGTACAAGTCTTAAGAAAGTTATTTATTAAAGTTACAACATAAATTGAGAAATACATGTATCTCATTTTCTGCTCAATTATATATTGTATTAGAAACTTATTTTCCATGGAATCTGAGTAACTATGGATACATGGAAAATGAAATATAGCAACAAGAGAAAGACACATTATTTTGGATTCCATTTCTATTAAGCCTTTGCAAAGTTTCTCAGAGAAACAAAATTAATAAGATATTCATTAAGCTATGAGTCAAGGAAAGAACTTATACTGTAGTTCTAATACAAACAAGTCTAAAAGATTTGTTTCTTCTTCTGGGAAACTCAATATTTTCTAACATGCCTTCAAATTACTTAATATCCAAATGAATTATGAAAGATAAATATTTGGCTTCCAAATTTAATAATTAAAAATGCTATTCATACAATACCTCATGTAAGCATTTAGATTTGTATTGGACCATTACCTGGTCACTACGTGTAGAATACAGAAACCATCATAGGTATAACTTTCCTCAACTAAAAAAACCACATATCAAACTTTTTAAAATGAAACTTAATGTCCAAATGAAAATAATAGCAAGGATATACTTCTACCTGGCATGGTGCACTATTCTGTTCATAACCAAATGCATGTTGCAGGTTGCTGTATATCCATCCCTCCTAATTGAACTGGAGTATTCCCTCCAGACATGAGACTCATTAGAGTTCAGCAAGTAAATAAAACTCTTGAGTCTCAAGATTCAGAAAATTTCAAGATTCACAAGTTATACACTAACTTCTGGGGAGAGGAGATTCTCTGACTTGCTGAGCTTTCTGGACATTACCTTGCAAATATTTGATGATGCAAAGGTCTTTGATTCGTTCACACTCCTGCAAATAACCCCAGAAAATTCACTGGTTCACTGAACTAGATGCAAGTGGAATCAGTTCCTTGGGCTCCCATTGGTACCTGATTTGAGGTGAATTGGCTTTTTGTTCATTTCTTCACAAGAAAATTTACAAGACACTAATTAAGCTTTTGCCAAATTGAGAATGTGAAGTACGTAATGATGTTCATTTTCATTTTCCCCTTGATATCTTTCCTATACTTAAGTGTTGTGAGGTAAAGTTAACAAGGTAAGCAAAACAGGTAAAATTGTCATCATTTGTTGTTGTGGTTCAAATTATGTTATTAAGGGATTCTGGTCATTAGACTAGTATATTTTACAATGAGTTTAATCATGGAGCAGAATTATTGAGAAAAATCATAAAGAAGCTTTATATATACTGTTTAGTAATTTCTTGAACAGTGGCTCAGTTTTTCTTCCTAACCAGAATTAAGAATTCTATTGTGCATAAGTAGTTTTCTCTATCTATGTTTAATAGTTTTGAGTGTCTCAGAGGGTTCAGGAGGCAGTCTTAACTTTTACTTCAGTACAATTATTTTCATCTCTCTTACTGGAGTTTTGTTCCCTTTGAAATCATGATTTCCTATTAGAAATAAATAAATAAAAATTAAAAAAGAAAGACGACATCATGAAATTTGCAGGTAAATTGATGGAAGTAGAAGCCATTATGCTAAGTGAAGTAACACAGTCCCAGAAAAACAAACCATGTATGGTGTCCCTCATTTGTGGATCCTAGCATGAAATCTCTATAATAATTATTATAATAATTGAATAATTATTCAAACTGAATAATTATTTTTACTTGTCTTTTAGTAAATTTAATACCTGATGTTACTCATCAACTTGCTTTGTAATGTAGGAAAGTAAAGTAACATTGATCCTTTATCTGCATACAATCCTACTATCAAAATGGCAATCCCTAAACATGTTTTGGAATTGACCTATAGTTTATTTTCAGATGTCATAATTTTGCTCTGTTTGTGTCATGTATATGTGCATATTATCAAGTGATATAAATTGGAAGGAACAATAAAAACAAAATAAAGACTGGGTCAAAGAACTGACTGAAACAGTAAACTTGTGTCCAAAACAGTAAACTTCTGCATTGAAAAACTTAAATAAGACAGAAAAGGATGCAAGACATGTATTGCAGAATGCATGAGCTCTGGCAGGATGGGGCGCAATGAAGGGGGGATAGGTAAAAATTTGATTAAGAAATTTATGAAATGCACAAACTTCAAAAAAAATATTTTGATAAAAAAGGATATGGGAATAGCAAGTACATATTTTGCTCATTATAAAATGTAGTAATGATAATATTGTTATTTTCATATTTACCCCTTTGATTACTGGGCTTATGAATTATATTAAAGATAGCATAATGTTTCAGGTACTATTTCATTTCTATATAGTAGTCTGAAGAAGCTTGTCTCAAATCTCCAAGGTGTTGACACCTAGTTTTTGCTGGAATTCAGTTTTCAAAAGTATTGGATAATTTTCAATGACAGTACAGAAAAATATGTGAAGATTTTGAATTCTATGAGGTTGGACCCAAAGACAACAATTTATTGACTCTAATATGATGGTGTTAATCATAAGCCATGCAGTACAAAACACCATGGTGGGATATTAGTCATTTTTTAAAATACATTGATTATAATTTCTATAGGCAAATTATGAAGGAAATGTAAATTTGTGCTTAGACCTGGTCAGTAAAGAGAGAGCCATGTGCTGTTACTTATATGAAAACTCTATGTTATGTCTCTTATCAAATTTAAGAAGATTTTAGCAATTTTTTTATTCAAGCCCCTGTTTCCTTATTCTAAATTCTCACTTAAGAGTACTACAATTAATTCAGCAATTATTTCTGCTTCGAAATATTATTTCATGTAAGTTATGGACTTTCATGTTGATTATTTTTTTCACTTTCAAAATAAACATTTATTCTTTTCCTATAACTTTCTCTGAGGATGGCTATTTTAAACTTATTGTTAAATAAACCTAGCCTTTCTCTCAATTCAATTGCAACATCTATTGGCTCTCCTCATGGATTAGGATGATAACTTCTTGTTTATTTTTTTCAAAACCAATATGAACATAATAGCTAACTTGGTCTGATTATTTAGACACCACATACCTATATCAAAATGCAATGTTTTACTTAATTGATCCATACAATTATCATTTGTCACTTTAGAATATAAAGTTTTGTAAAATTGTATTTTAAGGTTATGGTATAATAAAGGACTGAAAGATAGATAAAATATTTTACCTATTAATAATTGATTGATCCTTGAAGAATTTCATATAGTTTTTTTTTTTCATGTTCAGAGGTCCTCTCTCATTTCAATGTCCACCATATTAGAAACACACTTCATGTCTTCTATTATTGTTTTCTAGTCTTATAAAAACTTAAGTAGTGTAATTCGTGTTTTCCAAATGCTCTTGAGTATGGCTCTATCTCTGGGAATCTGGCCAATCTACTTAACAGGCTTTATGGTACTAAAGAAAATTACGTTAACTGTCTCTCTCAGAGCATATATTTAACATTTTTTTCTTAGAATCTTTTCACATGGAATCTCTAGTGATATCACATATGGACAAGTCTAATTTACTATAGGGAAAGTGAAAAGGCCAGTTTTCAACAGCCGTTTTGACACACCCTACAAGGGATATGGCATAATTTACTGTGCTTGACTGAGCACACATTTGTAAAATATCAGTTTGCTCAATTCACACGTTGAGAGCAGTAATGTAAGAGTTTCTATATTGTTCAAAAGGAGGAGATTCTTTACCGTCTGTGATGACTAAATTTAACTTTCAATTTGATTCGATTAAGAAACATTGGAAGAATAAATTGGGCACACTTTTGAATGTGTACATGAAGGCATGTCCAGAGATGTATAAATGAGGAACAAAGACTCACCTGGAATGTAGATACAATATATGTGCTGGAATCCAGCTCCAGCAGGTACCAAAGTTTATTTTTATATGCCCTAAAACTAATACATGTTATGCAAGTTTAAGCTAATGATGAAAAAAATAGCCCAACTTCCCGGTAAATATTTTTCAGAAAATTCATACCTGAAGTTATTCTTAATATCAAAAACAGTAAAACAATAAATAATGGTACAATCATTTAGTTGAGAGATCAAGAAAGTGAAACAATAATAGTATAGCCATGCAGCTAAGCAATTTAACAGTTTTGCAGCAAAGCAAAGTTAATATTAACGTTTAACTCTAAGGACTCCATTCTTTATGCCTTGTGGTTACATAGGTCCTGGACAGTGTAAAAAATGAGCTTTAAAGCTTTAACAATAGAGAATTTTATTTTTCTCACTTTAGTTCCTTGTTTGCTCAACCTGTAAGTCATTTTGTGGCTGGAGTAGCTTTGATTCATATCTTGTATTTATTCTGATCATTGTTTTCCTCAGCTTCTGTTTTCCTCAGTTTCTGTTTTTACCACTTTCTGCTAAGGTTATTTTCTAAGGGCTATTAATTTAATTTATTCACATCATGATTTTCAATCCTACTGGTCTTTTCTGACTCTTATGGTTAGACGCTAATTCCAATTCATTCCATGATAAAATCCTCATTCTAATCTAAGTTTTCTACAGTATTGCTTACATCAATAAGAAAAAAATAAGAAAACTTTACATTTGAAATCTCCTACAGTATCTAGTACTTCAAATTTTGTTGATCATCTTGGTGGTCTAAATAGTGAGTTACAGATTTGTGGGGCTATATTGAGAAACTGCCTCAAAAGAAATAGAAAAATAAAAAAAGAAAAAAAAAAAAAAAAAAAAAAAAAAAAAAAAAAAAAAAAAAAAAAAAAAAAAAAAAAACAAGAAACCTAGAATGAAATACAGGCCAATTTTTTAGATCACTCCATTTTAATAAGAGTCAATAGATATAAATAGCAATTCACAACATATTGAGTATTTATTAGTGCAAGAGATGATGCTTACATTGACATATTTGCACACATATACACTAAAATGCATTACCAAGTGGTATAAACATTTGAATGGCCAATTAATTGCATTTCACAAAATTTTATCATTGAACTCTTTGTTATGGAGAGGTGATGAAACTGTTATTTGTTTTTGTCTTCCTTTCCATATATTTTCTTGCTAATGTTAATTTATAAAGCACCTTATTGTAGATGAAATATTTTGAGATGCTACATATCTGCTTTTGTTCAATAATGTAAATTTCAGATGTATGTAAGATATTTTATGTGCAGAACTAGACCATTTAAGGATCCTTCTTCCATGCATTTCTTTAGGCTAGAATTAAATTTTAGAGTTTTACTTTAAGATGAGCTTTTTGGGACTAGAGAGAAAGCTCAGGGTTTAAGAGCACTGCATGTTCTTTAAGAGGACCCAAGTTTCAATATCACCCACATGGTGAGCTATGTGGATTTTTCAGGGGATCACATGACATCTTCTGGCCTTGATGTGCTTTTCACCTACATGATGTATTCATATACCATGCTGGAAAAATACTCATGCACATAAAATATAAACAAACAAACAAACAAATAAATAAATAAACAAATAAATAAATAAATAACAAATACAGTTAAATGGTCCTTCTGTCAGGCTATTACATTCACTGTCATGACCAAAGATTCAGGAAATATATCTGACCTGTGCTTATCCTGGTGGCTGAAAACCGTCTTTAACTGCAGTTCCAGGGGAACCCGACAACCTTTTCTGACCTCTGCGGTTTTCAGCCACCATGTGAGTACTGTGAATCAAACCCTGGTCCTCTGCAAGAACAGTCAACACTCGTAACCGCTAGGCCATCACTCCAGCCCCCCAGAAATGTAATGCTTTTAAAGATCCAATATGTCAGGCAACTAATATAACTCAGTGTTAAGAAGAGTTAAAGATTCTTATTCACAGGCTCTATATGTGTTTTAAGAATTAGTTTGGAAATCATTGCAAAGTAAGATTCTTTACTTTGAAATATCAACTAATGAATGAATATTAATGTGAAAATATTTCAACTTGAGTGAATATAGGCATAGATTTTATTGCAGTATGATTTACCACAAAGACCAGGAGATTTATATATATATATATATATATATATATATATATATATATATATAGAGAGAGAGAGAGAGAGAGAGAGAGAGAGAGAGAGAAAGAGAGAGAAAGAGAGAGAGGAGAGAAGACAAAGAACTATTATTTGGGAAAGCTTACAAAAAAGGAAGCTGATTCACATAATTTAGACATCTTTTGGCTTGAGAAATGCTTATAAGCAGTATTAACTTGGAAAGTTATGTATTTACAAAGAAATCGGAAATGCAAAATCAGAAAACTCTTTAAATGCTTTTCAAGCCTTATTCTGCAGTTTGTTTTGTCCAAGGCATTTCTTGCAGCACACTGGGAATTGCTTACTTCTGGAATTTAAGAGAGCCTGTGGCATTTTAGTCCTTATTGCTACTTCATGTGTCACATATTTCCCAAAGTGCCAAAATGGTAGAAAATGATGGACTGGTAGTAAAAGTACATGATCACTGTCTCATAGAGAGCTAAGTCCCTCTCTCACTGACATTTAGACAATATGAACCTCAATATACTCTGAAAAATTGGCTATTCCTTGATTGATGAAGGGTTGGTGATGTGGAAATAATAGTGGCAAGCTCTGGCCAATAATTTCAATATATTTCTTTCACAGTTAATAAAACTTCAGCACTTGAGATTTAGTAATGTGAATGTATCAGAGTTCTTGGATGACATGAAGACTTTTGGTGAATAATCTTTTTATTTCTTTTTTTAATTATATTTATTTTGTATGTATGAATGTACTGACTTCATGGAGGTTTGTGCACCCGTGTCGTGCAATGCAGCAGAGGTCAGAAGAGAGTGTCGGATTCCCCTGGAACTGGAGTTAAAGACGGTTCTCAGCCACTATGTGGGTGTTGGGGATCGAACCTGGGTCCACTGTAAGAGCAGTTGGCGCTCTTAACAGCTAGGCCATCTTTCTAGCCCTGAATAATCTTTTATAAATTAAAAATCATCTTCTTACAAATTTCTGTAATATATATGATATATGAAATTCCATATATTATTCCATATATTAGTTTGTATTGATTCATGCCACATTTCCACTACTTATTGACAGGTTTTAATGTTTCCTTTTTAACTAATATTCTATGAAATCAAACTTGATTCATTCCCTCATTTCATTTTTCTTCTATTTTTAAAACAATGGTTATTAATCAGAAATCCACTGTAAGTAAATATCCAATTATTTTCTCATTATCTGATTTTAGTATAGTTGAAACATTTTATTGAATGTGGTCAATATCAGTATATAACTTCCAGTTGTTAGATATCATTTGGCAATATTCCTCACATTCCACATTTTTTCTGTTCCAAAAGTTCTACATTATACAGATTAGTGGAATAGAATACAAGTTTCCAAAACTGGTTCATGTTAGAATTCACTCTTTCAATGATGTTATTGATTAGGCTCCATTGGAAACAATGTTGAACACTATAGTAGAGATGAATGTTGTTGATGGAAAAATTTTCTTGAGTTGAAAACTACATATTTTGGTCTGATGTTTATTAAACACTTTTCTCAAATTCTTGTCACACAATATATGAAATTTTCTTTTCAAAATAAGTAGTGAGAATAGGTTTCTTTGGGAGCAGGAAGGATCAGAAAACAAAAACCTTCCCCAAACAAAATGTTTAGATGGGGAGAAACTGTCAAAAGAGCATTAGAGGTGCCAGCAAGAGCCTTCATGAAGATTACATTATATAGTTAATTCTTAATTACACTTATAGAATGGAAAATATGCCTATAGACATGAAATACTTAAACCTTTTTGGATTCAGCAACTCCTATTATTATCTGGCTTCTGAGAATTACATTGTGGACACAGATATTTCAGGACAGTGTCTCACATGATAAAATTCCATCTAATTTTTGTGGTTTGGGAAGTGATGTCAGTTGAGACAGGGTCTCTCTGTAGTTCCAGCTGACTGTACTCACTATATAGACAGGCCTGCCTTGATGTCACAGAGATATCTGCCTTCCTCAACTTCCCTAATGCTGGGATTAAAAACATGTGGTACCACTGTGCTCTTAGTGAAAATTTAATAGTGAGAACTGATATTCTTTAGAGAAGTAGGTTTCGGTAAGTGTTTGAGAATTTTGGTAAAATAAATTCACAAAAGTATTGAAAGACTGATATATTAATTTTATACTACATTTACAGTATTATCCCGACTGAAGTTCTGACTTACAAAAGCAATCAACATTGCATGACCAAAACTGAAACATGAGTACATGCAGCTCCAGATCTTGAGTCCTTTCTATCTTGCTGAGCTCTATAGACACTCTGAATTCAACACACAAGTTAAAAAAAAAAAACAACTGAAGGTAAAATCTGCACATAAAACATAAAACATTTTTTCTATTGCTACCCTCCTTTTTAACTAAATGCGTAAAGATTCCCATGATTGTCAACAAAGTGATAATTAATCTCAGTTCATTCACCATTCCATTCAAGTTACATTCCCATATTACTCTGTGCTTATCCTGGTGGCTGAAAACCGTCAGTTCCAGGGGAACCCGACAACCTTTTCTGACCTCTGCGGTTTTCAGCCACCACGTGGGTACTGGGAATCAAACCCTGGTCCTCTGCAAGAGCAGTCAATGCTCTTAACTACTAGGCCATCACTCCAGCCCCCCAGAAATGTAATGCTTTTAAAGATCCAATATGTCAGCTACTAATATAACTCAGTGTTAAGAGTTAAAGATTCTTATTCACAGGGTCTTGGTGGAAATGGTAGCAAATTTGAACTAATTGGGAATATAAAATGTTAATTGTTTTATTTAAAATTTGTATTGGATTTCCAACAATAAATTTTGGATTTAAGCTACAAAAATGGTCTCTATATATTTCTGTGTTATACAGTATTGCCTTGTTACATTTTCTTTTACTTGTAAGATAATTTAACTAAAGCAATTAAGTTTAAGTTTACTTCCCAAGTAAATTCCATGCAGTCAATGATAAATAGTTTGGGTGAATTTGATGAAAACTTAAGCCTTGGTTCCTGTTTATAGATTTGTGTAATACAACTTAGGCATCTGTAGGTCAAAATATAAAAATTTAAAAAACAAAAAGAGAGAGGTGGTGGTCTACTCCCTCTGGGATACAAATGGAAAACTATATTCCAAACCTTCTGATAAATTTTCATTTTTAAGATAATGAAATTAAAAATGGGAGGAGATTTGTATGTTCCCACAGGTAAAAACACCAACCTAAATGCCTGAAAATGTACCACTTTGGCTGTGCAGGATGGACCGTGAAATGCTGGCAGAGAGGCTGACCCATCTGAACATTAAAAGGAAGAGGAACCTCAGACTACCTGAGTAGCATACATGCAGCATCTCTTTGAATTCTATTTGGGATAACTGTTTATAATGTGCCCTAATGAAGTTCACCTTCCAGATGGTGAGAAACCTTCCTACTTCTCCCTTTTATAGGAAAAAAGGAAAACATGATGGTAATGAAATCATTCCCTAACTGTAAATTAGAGCCAACTGTTATAGTGGTAATTTCTTATAAAACAGGTATAACTACTTTTGTTAATTGACTGATTTACATAGGAACCATGAAAAGGATAATTCTCTATTCAGAGCCAAATATAATAATAAAGTCTTTATTGCTGCAGACTGGCCCAGCGGGGGGTTTCCTCTGACTGCGGAAAATGGGGTCTTGGAAGGAGGGCACAGGTTAGGCGAAATATAGACAGACATGACACCAGAGTGGTCTTGAATCTGGTGCACTTTACTGAGAGCAAGTGAAAGTTTTTATACAAAAGCAGGGAAAGCAGATAAGATTAGCACTTCTCCCAGGAACAAAAGGCCCATTACCAAAGGAACTCACACCTGGGTTTCCAAGGACAGCAAACCAAATAAGTTTATATATCAGTTAGAAGCACTTACACATGGTATACTGCTCACACTGTCTTGGCAGGGGAGATAAGCAACAAAACAGCAGTACTAAAAGCACAAACCATAAACAGTTTGTCTTTGTGAGACTTTGTTTCTCTTTGACGTTTCAAATTGGTTTTTCTCGTCCTTCCTGGAGCCTGATTTTCCCAAGTCCACTTGCTATCTCTAGGCTGTAATTCAAGCCATGGCCTGGGACAGGCTCTTAATTAGTTCTGTTTTTCTTAAAGGAGAAGCCCGCCGCATGCCTCTAACTAAGTATTATATTTTAACATGCATAACTGTAACTAAGACTTCTATTTTACTAATTCTATCAGATGTAGCTTCTTGCTTAAGGGACTGAGGCTTTATTCTTATTAAATCTGGTAAAACACTTTTATTATTTGTAACTGACCTATGATATCACTCAGTGTAATGTTTTTCATTCATAATAGCTTTGTGGGGACTTCTAGGACAAAGGAGCCTTTAGATACTGTTTCTCTGTATGGTTTTGCTTAGGTTCACGAAGCTTCTGTTCACCTGATTTATTTCCAGACACATTTAACAGTCCCTTTTCCGGGACTGAGGTTGTGCTGAACACAGGAAAAGAATTAAAAGACAGTGTGCGAAGTCCAATACTCAACAAGCATAACATCTTGTAGCGTGTCATGATCTTGGAAGCTAAGGCCGAGTATTCTGCCAGGGATCACCAGTGAGCTTAGCCTCGAAAGACACGTATCTCCCGTCTGTTATTATGACTTTCGTCATTGCTCACACAGACAATGCTGGAGTTGGTGTGGCACTTTATAAGCTGTGTAATTAAGCAAAATATATTAATACAGGAAAGCTCTGATATGGATTAGTCTGCCAAGGAGAAGTTTTTAGGGGATCAAAACCCCCAAATGATCAAGGTCTTTTGCCTATAAACTGTGATACCTGCAAGAAGAGTGGTGGTGGTTAAGCCCTGCTGCTGAAGACCTGATGTAAGCATGGGAAAGATGTATTGAGACCACACATGCAAGTGTACAGTTGGTCTGTGGAATGCCAGAGAGTGTTACCAAAAGTCACTACAACAATGAAGCAAAATACTGGTCTCCTTGAGTCAAGCAAGTCTCTTCCATCAGTATCAGCTACACCTCAACTGCCTAGAGATATTGTGCAACCAGTGGCAGCCATATGTCTGTGTATCCCAAATCTAATTGGCAGTTAGCTACCTCCTTGAAGGAATAATTCATGGATGATGCCATAAGCTTACGTCCTCTAGTGGTTAGGAGATGTTATAAGCCACAATAAGAACTTGTCACCCTTTACAGAAAAGCCACAGTTCATGGAATAGCAAACATCTCTGTCTATGCCCACAGCATACCTTGCCATAATAATTAGTACTGTTTAAAGGCCTATGCATCTAATTGCTTATGTTTTGTTAGTAGGATTAAAAAGGTACCCTTGGATAAACTGTCAAACTCTGAAGGGAAACAACCTGAATAGACTAGAGTCCAAAATGACATCTCCAGAGAAAGTAGTCTGTTTTGCTTCTCACCCACTTGTGCTCCTTTCCCAAAGCCTGGGGAACAACCTGTGGAAGAGGAGGCATGACAGAATGTAAGTGCTGCAGAGACTGGGGTGAATTGTGAGACTATAGCAATGTAGACTGGATTCTTATTTGATCAACATGCTTGTGCATACAAGCTTCTCCAATTGGACTATGGGAACCTTAGGTTGTTCAAAATTTGTACATAGATACTTGCTAATTGGTTTTACATGAATGTTACTTACATTCATTGCTTATGCTTGACAATTGGTTCACTTCATGGTTGGGTTTTATGGATATTAATTGGCCTTACTGCAAAAATAAAGTTTTAGGTCTGACCTCTCCCCCTCAACTGCTTGGCACTCAAAACGGGCTTGAGCAGCTGGCTGTTCAAAACTCAAGTTCCTTTGTGTTGTTAGCCTTGCTCATGGGCTCCCTTGCCTCTCAGAAAAAAAAAAAAAATTAAAGGGTGAGATGTGGGAAAATTTAGTTAAGATGGGTAGCATTCTAAACCAATGGGACTTCCCTGGCCACACTCATGGGGTGGGATGTAGTGACAAAAAGGTTTAGGATTTGGCTCTGTGTGTTGAGTCATACTGTCTATATAACCAGACATTTTAGAATAAAACTCTCTTTCTGCATTTGGACTTTAATATGCATCATTGTGGTGTGCTTTCCTGCACTTGATTTCCACATGGATCATCCTGGGAATATGTAGGACATCCCAAATGTTCATGCTTCAAAAAGAGAAGCCTGGTATAGTAAGATCTGATTTTGTCCTCAAGTAGATGGAACTGGTAAATAAAAAACCAAAGGAGCCAAGGGCTTTGCCCCCCTCCCCCCAAAATCCCAGTGACCCCTAAGCACCGACTGCTCTTGCAGAGGACCAAGGTTCGATCCCCAGCACCCACATGGTGGCTGAGAACCGTCTTTAACTCCAATTCCAGAGGAATCCGACGCCCTCTTCTGAACTCCATGGCATTGCATGACATGGTTGTGCAAACCTATATGCAGACAGTACATTCATACACATACAAGAATAAATTAAAAAAAATTTAATTGACAATACAATGAAATTCATGTTATAAATTAAAAATAAAAAGTTATCCTGTGTTTTATTCATTTATTGCTTTATTAATAGTTTTTCCTGAAGTCTACCTCATGGTTATTGACAAATGGATGCATTTATGTGTTTTCATAAATACATCATTTTTTTCTGATAAATGCATTTTCCAAGAGTATGTATTTTCTACTGCTGGTAGAATTTCTTACAGTTTTAGTGTTCTTTTCAAGACATAATTAGAAACATTAATTTCTCTTTATTTATTTTTTTGGCTTTTTTGAGGTAGGGTCTCCCTGTTGCCCCAGCTTGTCTGGAACTCTCTATGTAGACCAGGCTGACCTTGAACTCATCCTCACAGAGATCCACCTGGTTCTGCCTCACAAGTGCTAAGTTTGAGGCATTATTTAACTTGTGTCTATTACTTGACTTCTCTTATCTCAGGCAATTATTGAAAGAAGTCCATATCTGATGGTTGCAGTTTTGTAACTGAGCAAAATGAGTGTTGATAAAAGCAAAGAGAAGTATTAGTTATGAACGGTTCACTCTTTTATTGAGTGTGTTATTGCATTTATTAGGATGAGAAGCATTTGGCAAAGTAACATCTTGGCAAATGATATTTCATAACTCTCAAAAACACTATGCAGTATACGTAAATAAATTTAATTCAGAATATGTTACTTCACCCCCCCCATTTGTGTGGTCAATGTTAACAAGAATCTATTCTACACTCAAACTGAATACCGTAAAGTGGATTCATTTTAAAAATACATTAAGAAGTCATTTTTTCAATCAAGAAAATTTCATGACATTTTGAGTGTGATTAAGGCACCTAAATTTCTTACTTATAATGTCTAAAATGGATTTCTCTCCTTAGCTCTATATATGCATAATCATAATTAANTGGATGGGGGGGGAGAGGGGGAAAGGGGAGAAAGCTGGGGGGAGGGGTGGAGGTGGGGGGGCTGAGGGTTTGTAATGTGGCGCCGTGGTATCGGACTAGGAGCGGTAGGAGGGCGGGGGGAATGCGGCCTAACGTTAGTGGTCGGAGGATTTTTTGTGGGACTGTTCAGTTCATGAATATATGGGTGTGATAATGGGTTTCTATTCCGTCGGTCATTTCATTCTGGTGTTGTGATTCTGTAATAACAAGTACTTGGTGAGTCTCAAGCCCCTTATGGGTTGTTTGTTTGTTTCCTTATTCGTTTGTTGGCTTCCTTTTTCAGTTTGTTTCTACTTTGTTGTTAAGGTTGTGGTTTTTGTGTTTTTTGTCTTTTTTTCCTCTCTTTCCTCCTCATTTTCCACACCTCCCCTCTCCTGGTACGCTTTCTGCAATCCTCTCTCAATATACACATTTTTTCTTAGCTTACCTTGTCCCCTCTCTCCCAGGACCTCCCCTCTTCTTAGAGTTTTTCATTCTCTGCTTCTTGTTACTTTCTCTATGCACCGTGTAATTTTCCTGCTAGCTTGTTAATGCTGTATCCCTCTTTATAGGTCACTTTCTAGAGCTATTTCTGGAATTTCTCGCTCTTTACTTCTCTGAATTCATCTTTATCGAGTTTATTTAGATTATACTACTGCACTCAGCGCCCCTCATGCCTAGCCTGTCACCGTCTTTATCTAAGGTCCCCGGCTTTTATGGGCCCCGTCACCTCCAGGGGGATTTGATTGTAGTTGTCTCCTACCAGGTTGGTTAGAGCTTGGTTGGAATTATCCTGTACCTTTACCATGTTGTCCCTTAGTCATATCCCTGGCATGTGGGCTTTCCCTTTTGTGACTTCCAAATCTCAAATGCCTTTTCCGTGTGTTGAAGGCAGAAAGCTTGTTTTATTTTGCTTGCCTCCTTACAATGCTTTTTTTTTTTTTTTTTCTTCCTTCTCTCCTCCTTGTTTATGGAATGTTCACTTGTCTAGGTTTCAGGCTTTCACTTTTGTTTATATATTGGATACTGGAAGTTTCTTCCTTTCCTGTTCTGAATGTTCTCTTAATCCACTGGATACTCTCTCCTCAATTCCAGTTGTTGAGGGTGGAGGGGTAGTGGGCAGGGTGTATTCCTGACTTAGCCCGTGCCCCAGTACCTGCCTAGAGCAGTGGCGGGATGCTCCTGACCCATAGCACAGGACCAGACTATGGTGTCTGAGCCTGACCCCAAACCCAGGACCTCTTCCCACTTGCAACTACAGGGGGGGCGGGGCCACCCAGCTGGGCAGCCGTGCTCTGGTGGGGCTTAGGGGTCCAATCTAGTTCCGCCAGCCACTGGCCCCTATGCCACAACTCAGCAAATCAATTGTCCATCACCCGTGGGTCAATGCCCTAAGTTTTTACCTGCCTGGAGCAGTGGCAGGATGCTCCTGACCCCTGGTGCAGGACCATACTTTGGCATCTGAGCCTGACCCCAAACCCAGGACCTGACAGATTAAGATTTTGAACAGACTGTTGGGAGATATGGAAAGAGTGGAAGGTGGAGCAATATTGGAGAATATAGATGTCAATAAGGTTGAGTCTTGTGGGGCTAAATAATTATCCTGCTTCTTCCTTTACTGCTCTATTCTGCTCCCTGCTGGCCATGGTAAGAGCTACCTTGCCACATCTTGCCTGCAATGATGTACTGAAACCAAAATAAATATTTCTGCAGTCATCTGTTTTCTTGTGAAGTAACTGATGACACCAACAACAAATCTAACAAAACCTCTGAAAATAAGTATAGTCTGAAAGCATTCCAATGAATGAAATTCATGATATAAGCAGGGATTTACTTATTTTATACAAATTTAAATAGTTGATTAATTATTAACATGATAGTAATAAAGCTAATATTAAAAAAAACTATAAATTAGGTGCCTTTAATTAGTTGACCAAAGAAATTGACCCATGAATCTCTAAAATATTGCAAAAAAGCAGATATCTTTGAAAGGTACATTTTTATGTTGTAGTAAGTTTAAATATTTCCATGGTGGAAGAAAGAGCATATGATTTGATTTGTGTGTTTGGCCAAATCACTCTATTGATCTTATACATGATATCATTCCACTTGGCAGATGGAATTGAAAATGAATGTTCAAAATGCTCCATTTTATTTTCAGTGCAAGTAGTCATTAAAGCAAGAAGTTGGAATGCTAGCCACTAGTATATTCTAATAACTTTATTGAAAATATTGAAAGGAAATTAAACATCCTCACATTCTGCAGTGTCCAAAACAAGCAAGATATTTGATTTAAAGACATGCATGCTCTAATATAAATAGATATATTTTTCCACTAGTACTTATACTTTAGAGTTTCAACATAGCTTATTAAAGGCATACTTGCCTTTAAACTTCCCCTCAGAAACTCACGGAAATTTTAAATTGTGTCTAGACAGCTTTTCTGCTCTGAATTGCATGATGTTTTCCTGGTTATTCTACACTTTACACTGACTGCAAAGGAATATCTTTTCGTTTTCTTTTATATCTTTCATGTGTATTTTTAAGGACACTTTTTCTTGATTTTTTTATTGAACTTTTGTGCATTTCATACATTTCTTAATGAATTTTAGACCCATTCCCCCTTCCATGTCTCCACTCACTACCATAACTAGTGCATTCTACCATACATGTCCTGCATCTTTTTGAGTCATTACATTTTTCAGTGCAGAACTTTACTGTTTGGGGCAAAGGTTTACTGTTTCGGTCAGTTCTTTGAACATGTCTTTGTTGTTGTCATTGTTATTCACTTTTTATATGTTGCTTTAAAAATATATATATGGCAGTATTCACCTTTTAACAGCAGAGTTGCATGGAGGTAAAAATAAATATTACTTTACATTCTTAAATTTCATGTCAAGTGATGCATTTTAATGTACTTTTTTATAGTAGCATCAGGTAATGTGGTATTATATTTGCCAAAAAAAAATAAATAAATTATTCAGTTTGCCTTATAAATAAGGATTTGTTGCAAGGATCCAAAAATGAGGAACACCATACAACTTTTGTTTTTCTAGGACAATGTTACTTCACTTAGCATAAAGGCTTCTAGCTTCATCCATTTATATGAAAATTCATGATGTTTTCTTTCTTTACCCCTGTATAGACCTTCATTGTGTAGATGTCCCATATTTTCTTTCTCCATTCATCAGTTAAGGGATACTTGGTTGCTTCCAGCTCTTTGCTACTGTGAAAAGATCTGCAACAAACATGATTTTGTGTGTACCTCTGCAATAGGATGAATCTTGTGGATATATACCAAGGAGTGGTATGACCAGGTCAGGTGGTAGGTGCATTGTGAGTCCTTTAAGAGGTCTCCATGCTGCTTTCCTTAGGGGTTGCATGAGTTTGCATTCAAACAAGCAGTGAGTGCTCCCCTTTCTGCTCAACCTCTCAAACTTTTGGTATCATTTTGTTGTTGTTTGTTTATTTTTTTAAGAACCATTCTTACCTGGATAAGATGAAAATATAAGTGGTTTTAATTTGCATCTCCTTAATTATTAGCAATGTTGAACATGTTTTAAAATGTTTTCAGCTATCTTTAATTCTTCATTTCTGAAGTGTCTGTTCAAGTCTTCCATCTTTTGATTGAGTCTTTTGTTTTCTTGCTCCTATGTATTTTGAGTAATTTATATATTCTGGATATTAAACCTTTTTCAGATGTATCTCTGGTTAAGATTTCATCCCCCTCTGTGGGTTTTCCCTTCACTTCTGTGATTATTTCACTGTACATAAGCTTTTGAGTTTAATGAGTTTGCACTATTTGACTGTTGATCTTATTTTTTGTGTAGCTGTTTTATGATTTAGAAACTCCTTTCCTACACCTATATGTTTTAAGTTATTGCCAAAGTCTTCTGCCATTTTCAGAGTTTCAGACTTCACATTGAGGTCCTTGATTCATTTGGAGTTGATTTTTGTACAGGGTGAAAAGGTTGGGGTTTATTTTATTCTACAAGTAATGCTCCAGTTTTGACGACACTATTTGCTGAAGATGCTGCCTTTCCACTACTGAGTCTTCTTGGGACCTTTAAAAATATGAGGCAACTGAAATTGAATGTGCTCATTCAAGTTTGGACCTTCCATTATATTGCACTCATCTATGGGTCTATTTTGTGTCAATACTAGGATGTTTTAGGAATATAGCCCTGTAATACAGTTTGAAGTCAGGTATAGTAACACCCCCCCTCCCGCATTGCTCTTTTCTCTCAGGATTGCTTTGGTTATCCAGGAACTTTTGTTTTTCCAAGTAAATTTTAGGATGCTTTGTCTAAAATGTGAAGAATGTCATGGAAATTTTCATTGGGATTGCACTGAATCTGTATATTACTTTGAGTAGACTGATTATTTTTACTATATTAATTATTCCAATCAATGAGCATGGGAGGTCCTTCCATCTTCTGGTGTTTTTCTCAGTCTCCCTATTCAGGGATGTAAAATTTTCATTGTAGAAGTCTTTAGTGTATTTGGTCAAGTTTGTTATCAGATATTTTAATTTTTTAAGGCTATTGTGAAAAGGAAGGTCTCTGTTCCCTTATCTAGTTGCTTGCTGTGGGCATAAAGTACTGATTTTTCTAGATTAATTTTGTAACCTGCCACTTTTCTGAAACTGTTAAATCATTTCTTGAAGTTTGCTGGTGGAATTTCTGCTATACGTTAGGTAAAGTATCTTGTCATCTGCAAAAAGGGATAGTTTGACCTCCTCTTTTCCATTCAGTACTCCTGTAATGTACTTTTGTTGTCTCACGACTCTAGGGAGGGTGATGCACTATATTGTAAAGGAGTGCAGATAAGGGGCAGCCTTGCTGGATTCCTTACTTTAAGGGGAATGCTTCTAATTTTCCCCCATTTAGAATGATGTTGGATGTTTGTTGTATGTGGCTTTAATTATGTTGAGGAATGTTCCCTCCATTCCAATTCCCTCTAGGGCTTTAACGATGAAGGCATGTGGAACTTAACTGAAGGGTTTTTCTACATCAATTGAGATGACCCTGTGGTTTTTGTCTCTCAATCGATTTATGCTCTTTCTGGCATTTTTGATTTATCTATATTGAACCATCCCTGCATCTTTGGCATAAATCCAACTTAGTCATGGTGGTTGACCTTTTTGCTATGTGCCTATATGTGGTTTGCAAGTATTTTATGAGAATTTTTGCATATATGTTCATTAATGAAATGGGTCTATAGTTTGCTTTCTGGGTTGCATCTCCGCCTAGTTTTGGTGTTAGAGTGACACTGTGATCATAGAAGGAGCTCGGGAGGTTTCTCTCTGTTTCTATCTTTTTGAATAATTTGAGTAATAATGGTTGTAAGTCCGGTTTAAATGCCATATAGAAGGATTTGTTGCTAGGAGCTACAAGTGAGAGACATGATAGGTCATTTGATTTTCTGGGACCATGTTACTTCAGTTAGCATAATGGCTTCTAGTTATATCCATTTACCTGCAAAGTACATGATGGCATCTTTCACTTTTTTCTTTTTTCTTTTTCTAATTTATTTTTTGATTGAAGTTATGTGCATTTCATACAACATTTCTTAATCAAATTTAGATCAATTCTCCTTTTCTTGCCCTAAAACCCACTAGAGCCATACATGTCTTTCTTCTTTTCCTTGGTCTTTTGTTTTTGTTTTTTGAAATTTTTCAATGCAGAAGTTTACTGTTTCAAGCAGAAGTTTATTGTTTCAGTCAGTTCCTTTACCCAGTCTTTTTGTCGTTGATATTCCAGATTGTATTGCTCTAAAACATGCATATATACACACCACACATATACAAAAATTATGATGTCTGAAAATAAACTACAGGTTAATTCTGAAGCATGTTTAGGGATTCAAATTTTGATGTAGAGTTGTATATAGGTAAAAAAAAATATTACTTTACATTCCTACAATTGTGTGGGAAGATCTGGTTTGTATTAGGGTCTAGTTCTCTTTATACCTCATGACACAGTGTGGGAGTCATGTGATTCCTCTTACCCCACCCCAAGAGAGAACAAGCAAGGTGGCCCAGGCATATGATGCTTGGCAAAGCAGCAGTATACAGTGATGTGAAACTGGGAGTATGTGATTGGCTCCCAGAGCTGATAGCATTTTGCTTATAAAAGTGACTTTCAGTAGGCATAAATCAAATTCTCCGTTTCCATCATCACATAGAATTCTATGATCTATTATTTTTGCATGCATATAGGCTGAGGCAGGCCTGGATTTCAAGTGCTGGTGACTATCATAAGGTTTGATGGTATCATGGGGCTGGATGGAGATCTATCAGGTCACTAGCCTGTACCTAGTGGGTTGGATGGAGGTCTATCAGATCACCATCCTGGTAAGCTATCCTGAGTTTGGACAGAGACCTATCAGGTTACCACCCTGTGAACTGAACTGTGAGTTGGTGTAGGCATCAGTCATCAGCCTAAAGTTCCTTTACAGAGACTAACAGTCTTTGGGCAGGTAGGATTGCACACCAGACAGGAAATGTTCCATTTCCTAAGCTAAGGAACAGAGTTGGAAGTACCTCTCAGGTTGGGTTACGAAAGTAATGAACTGGCCTCTGTGCTGAGGGTTCAGTTCCCCACAGGGACCACAGGTGGCCACTGTGCTCACCTTCCCTTAGCAAGACTGCATTGTATCTGCTTGTAGCAAGAGAAGCTCCTACACAGTCGGACAGGTCAACTGGACAAAGAATAATCAGAGAGACATTTGAACTGAACAATACAATACACTAGGTTGACATAACAGATATCTACCAAATATTCCACCCAAACACCAGAGAAAACACACCCCATGGAACACTCTCCAAAATCGGCCATAAACTGGGACACAGACCAAATCCCCCAAAATACAGAAAAAAAAAATAGAAGAATTCCATGCATTCTATCACATCACAGTGCAGTAAAACTTAATATCAACACCTCAAGGACCCCTAATATCTACAACAACTCATGGATGAAACAACACACTCCTGAACAGCAAATGAGTGAATGAAGAAATAAAGAAATAAAATTATTCCTGGGACTAAACAAAAACAATGAAACAACACAACAAATCTGATGTCATCTTTGTTTACCACTGCATAGAAATCCATTGTGTAGATGTACCACATTTTCACTAACCACTCCTCAGTTTAGGGACACTTGGATTGCTTCCAGCTCTTTCCTATTATGAAGAGAGCAGCAATAAACATGCTATGCAGGTATCTCTGATATGATGAATCTTCTGGGTATATAGCTAGAACTGATATGACTTGGTGAGGTGGTAGGTTTATTTTGCATCTTTTAAGAGTTCTCCACACTTACTTTCATAGGGTTGCATGAGTTTGCATTCCTACCATCAGTGAATGAGTGTTCTCCTTTCCCTACAACCTCTCCAGCATTTGGTGTTTTCTTATTCATATCCAGTTTTACTAGGGTAATATGAAGACTTAAGCTGGTTTTAATTTGCATCTTCTTAACTATTATCAACATTGAACGCTTTAAGATGTTTCTCAGCCATCTTTACTTCTTAATTTGTGAAAACTCTATCCAGTTCTTTACTCCATCTTTTAATTGAATCATGTATTTTCTTGCTCCATTTTTGTTAATTACAAGGTTAATTTGTGCTTTATTTTGGTGCCTTTGAGGAGGTTTTTTGTTGTTGTATGTGTTTTAGTTTTGTTTGTTTAATGTAAGACACTTAGAGTTAAAGGAATTTCCTCCTTAAGACTGCCTTTTAACAGCATCCTGAAGTTTTCTGTCTCATGTTGTTTGTCCTTGTTATTATTCCAGTACTTTATCCAGGGAATTTTATTTCTTTTTATTTTTTATTACTTGAACACTTTGACAACTATATTTCTCTTTTCTTTCTATTATCATCTCCCTTATGCTAATCATTATTCAGGGGTGTCAATTATAGTCTACTTGTAGATAGTTAGCATATTCTGGTGTTGATATTAACTATTTATTGAGCATTGTATCCTGACCGAATGCATCCAATTATTATTATTTTTGTACTTTTTTATTTTTTATAGATGTATGATTCCGTTGTGCATGTACGGTCTTTGCCCCCAGTCATCACAATGCCACAGAGGTCAGAAGAGGTGTCGGATTCCCCTGGAACTGAGTTCCCTGGATTGGAGTTTCAGACGGTTCTGGCCGCCATGTGGGTGCTGCGGAGATCGAACCCAGGTCCTCGCTGCAAGAGGGTCGGCGCTCTTAACCACTAGGCCATCTTCCAGCCCATATGTTTTTTTGTATTTTTAGGTTATTTTCTGTGTCCAACCCATATTGTGTAGATTTTTGGAGAACATCCCATGGGGTGTGAATACAAAGTATAACTCTGTAGTGTAATTGGGTGATATTTCATACATGTCTGTTATAATACCTTCAAGTGTAGTCATATTGTTAGTTCAGATGTCCTCTCCATTTATTTTTGTGGAACGGATTTGTCCACATGGTTCAGATGGGGGATTGATAGTCCCCTACTGATTTAGTTGCTGAGGTTAATTATGGTGCCTTGAAAGTCCTACAAGATTTGTGCTTATGAACTTTGGTATGTATCTACTTTTTTAATCTTTTTTTATTAATTTTATTTATTCTGTATGTGTAGAATGTACTGTCTGCATGCAGGTTTGTGCACCCGTGTCGTGCAATGGCGTGGAGGTCAGCATAAGGGGTTGTAATGGATTCCCCTGGAACTGATTCTCCTGGAATTGGAGTTTTTTTTTTTTTTTTTGTTTTGTTTTTTAGCTGCCATGTGGTGCTGGTGATCGAACTGCAAGAGCGTCGGCGCTCCTAACCGCTAGGCCATCTCTCCAGCCCCGGTATGTATCTCTTAATGATTGTGAATTCTTCATGGATAATTGTTCCTTTAATAAGAATGAATTGACCCTCATCTTCTCTTCTGATTAGTTATTAATTCAATTTTATTTTGTCTGATATTAGAATAGCAATTTCTATTTGCTTTTTGGTACCTTTGCTTGGATTACCTTTTTCCATCCTTTTACCTTAAAATATTGCCTGTCCTTGAAGTTGAGATGGGTTTCTTTTAGACAACACAAAGGTTAATTCAATTACTCAATCCGTTCTCCAGTCTGTGTCTCTTAGTTGGAGCATTCAGATCATTAATATTTAAGGTTATTATTGAGTGATGTATATATTGCTTCCCATCAATTTAGTTTATGTTTGCCTTTTTGGTCTAGATTTGTATTTCCATAAGTATACCTTCATTAACTACTTTCACTCACTGCTTGGGAATAGTAACTCCTTTCTGCTTTTCTTTAAATTACCTTGAGGATTGTCTGAAGTGTTCGTTTTCCAGACATGTATTAATTCATCATGTTTTTGCCAGGAAAGATTTTTTTTCACTTTCCACTATAATACACATATTTTGTGGGTAAATTATTCTGGGTTGGCATATTTAGTCAGCTAGAACTGGGAATACTTTGGTCACAGCTCTTCTGGGTTTCATCATTTGCGTTGAAAAGCCAGCTCAAATTCTCATGGGTTTCCTTTATACAAGACTTGTTTGTTTTTCTCTTATTACTTTCAGTATTCTGTCTTTATTTTGTGCATCTGGCATTTTTATTATGCTATGGCATGGGAAGGTTGTTTTCCAGTCTTTTTTATTTGGTGTTGTATGTGCTTCTTGTATTGGAATGGGTATGACTTTCTTCAACTTGGGGAAATTTTATGCTATAATTCTGTTGAAATTCTGGTCAATGCATTATCCTGGATTCCTCTCCTTCCTCTATACCTATGATGCACAAGTTGCATCTTTTCATGGGGTCCCACATTTCCTGATTATTCCATTCTAATTTGTTTTATTTTTCATAATCTTTGCTTGAGCATTCCCATTCTTCCTTGTTATCTTCCAGTCATGATATCCTATTTTTTGCTTCATTCGTTCTGTTACTGATGCTTTCTCCCATCCTTTCCTGTTGACTTCATGAATGTTTTATTTCTGTTTTTCATTTCAGCCTGATATTTCATATTTACCCTTCCTTTTGGAGTTTGCCATTCTCTTCTTTTCATTCTATCACTATCTCCTAGTTCTTTAATTAATTTGTCTGTGCGTTCTTTGGATTCCTTGATTATTTAATGTTTATGGTAGTTCTTTTAGGATATGTGTCCTAGGTTACCTCCACAGAGTTCTCATTTTAGGAGTGTTCTATAGGACTGGTAGAATTTAATGGGGATTTATTATTAGGTTTTCCCATCTTATTGTTTTATTTAACTGTGCTTTTGGCATGTGGTTTTGATTTGTTGCTTTCATTCTGTTATGAGATTCAAGTGTTTCTTCATTGCATTGAAGACAGACTTTGCTTGTTTTCTTCAGGTGTACCCATTATTTTCTTACTACTTATAAAAGGCTGGCTGGACTAAGCTTCAAGTTTTCACTTGTGATTTTGTAGCAGAATGACCAGCTATATCTTTCCCTTCTAGGTTGGCGTTTCACAAGAGACACACACAGGTAACAATGAGTTTGGCTTGAACTTCAGGTTGTGTGAGATGAACCTAACAGTTCCCCTGGGCTGGCTATAAGCCTCTGTGTCTGGATCCATGGCCAGGGAAGCTTAGACTGGAGCCTAGGGAATGACCCAAGTTATTCCCTAGCTAATGGGTTTAGATTCTAGAATATTGGGGGATCCTAGCCTTATTGGCCTTTGGGCTTCTGTCTCACCTGCTGAGTGTGGATTGTTTCTGTGGAAGTTTGGCCTCAGAGTGGGTAGACATGGCACTGTCTCACTGTTAGGAGTCAGAGCTGGAGTCACAGGGAGCTGAGCCAAAGCTGAGCTGGAACTTGAGCTCTGATCCAGGCATGAGCCTTTGGATGGGTGGTTGTGCCTTGCCTTACTCTGCCTTGCCTCCTGGCATGCATGTACCATTAAGGCTATGTTTTAACCTTCAAGAGCTGGGAGTTGGGCACCAGGCCCCTAGCCATGTATGCCAAAACTGGAGTTACGATATTGGGAGTTGAGTCTTGTCAGTTGAATACTGGGCACTTGGGATAAAGATGGTGGAGCCTGCTTACCCAGAACTGGATGTCCCCGGAACTGTGAGACAGGGCTAGGTACTCCCATTGTGGGGCACCATTGCTGGGTCTCTGCCTCACTGTTTGCATGGGCCTGCTGGCCCTGGGCTGCTCCCTAAGGTCTCCACCTTATTCCACAGGGCCACTCCACTGAGTCTCAGGGCTCTGACTAATTCCCAAGACATTTTAAAAAATATATACTTAATGAAAATACATTCTCCTAAGGCATGATGTTATGCTTTAATTAATTGTTGTGATACAGTAAGTTATATTTTCCTTTAAAGTTTCTTAACTTCATGTCCGAGAGAAAAAAAAAGTTGAAATAATAATAATTTAAGAGATATTAAGGAGAAATATATATATATATATATATATATATATATATATATGAGAGGAATGCCCTTTAGTTTATGTAACAATAATTTTAAAAGTCTTTAAATTTTGGTCTGTAAAGCAACCCACTTCTAATTAACCCTAATGGAAAACTTGATATAATTTGGGTATGACCGCAAAGTCTAAAAATATTTTAATTAAATCTTTAAAGATAAAAATCTTCATTTGCATTAAATATTTAAGTGATCCTTAAAGGTCCAGTGTATGTGTAATATTTGTGTATTATTGCAGTAAATGATTTATACTTTTTAATATAAATTTGTCCATTTATTTTGATTTTGAGGCGCTAATCTTTAAATCCTTGGAATAGCCTCTCTGATCAGGCTACTTTTATTTACTTTGGGGAAAGAGTATGCCTGATAATCAATGCTAATGATATTATGTTATCTTAAGCTGAGAATTTTATGCTACTAAATATGTTGCTTGGCCTATGGAGGTGCTTGGGTCTAAGATTTGCTCCATGTCTGTTTCTTTATGTCTGTTTGACCAAACCTCAGTGAAAACATTATTAACACAGAAACTCAGCTGAGCTTTCATTGGGAATATTGAAGGCATTTTGCCATACACCATTCCTTGAGAATGGAAGTAAGGTCACATTGTCTGTAACACACATGAAAGAGAAGGACAGGAAATCTCACATTTGATAACCTCCTGAACTCATCAATTTATAGTGAGATAAATGGGAAGTGAAAAGCTAACAGTGAATACTGTAAATCTTAGTAAATTATCACACTGGAAGGTAGGCCTAAAATATCCTCAAATTTAGTTTGTATGAAAAGTGTTAGTGATCTTAGAGACACCTAAACTGCAGAGTTAAATTTATTTCTCTGTCAAGTGGATTTATCAGAAGAAAAGTAGTTGAAAATTTCAATATTATTATTGTTGGCACAGAGATATAGCGAAAATTTCAAAATGTTGAGGGCTTACAATAATTTAAGATTGCTGTCAAGATTATAATAATTCATAATTTGAATGATTTATAATAGTGCTTGAAGCAGGTAAAACACATATAAATTGTTAACTTTTATTGCTTTCATTCAGTTGATAAATATAAAACCATTAAATATGATCGAAGTGTCAAACGTTCTAAGGACCTTTGCACATTCAGTCTCTATCAGGATTTAAGTTAATCTTCAATGACTTTAGCCACTTGCCATGTTCTCTCCATTTATCTCTAAGGATAATCCACACTCTCTCTAAGGACCTGAATTTTCTTTCCATGTTTTTTGTTTGAAACCTTTTATTTGAATGGCATGATGATTTTGATATTGAACTTGTCAGACACAGATCTCTTTGATATATTATTTTACATCTGAAAAATTGAACCAAATATGAGTTACTTCAGTAATTATTTTCTGCCTCCATTTTTGTATAGTTTCAGGAATTATTTATATTTGATACTTACAAATGGATATATTAGTTTAATCTGTAATAATAGACTGCACCTAGACTAATTAATATATTTAGTATACTTTTTAATATTTTTGATGATTTTCATGTTTTGATTAAACTACTATTTATAACTCAAATAATACCTCCTTTATTCTTGTTTATGAGTGGTATCTGTTCATTTGGATCCAGTTTGAACTATATGCATAGGCATCTTTTGAAAAATGATTAATATGTATTGGATATTTCTTCATGTTTTCTAGAAAGAATATTTATTAATATGAATTTTCAATATATAATGTCACTACCTGCAAATTTTTAATTTTCAATTTTAAATACATTTCTACAAATAATAGGTAAGATACCAATGTTTAGTGTATAATTGGTCTTCTTGCAATTTTCAAATAATTTTTCTTCATTAAGCTATAGCTACTGAATCTTTCACTGGAATAATTATATAGATAGTAATTACAACATTTCATATATTCAACTCTAATAAATTGAATTATAATATAAGAGAAAACATTACAAAGATTTAACAAATGATAATGTTTGAGGATATTCATGTTTTGCCCAGTTCAAAGATTTCAATGCACATTATTTTTTTTTTTGGTCTTTTTGAGACAGGGTCTCCCTGTAGCCCCAGCTGTCCTGGAACTCTCTCTGTAGACCAGACTGGCCTTGAACTCACAAAGATCTGCCTGCGTCTGCCTCCCAAGTGCTAGGACTAAAGGCGTGCGCCACCATGCCCGGCTACAATGCACATTTGATACTACATCGATATGTACAAGTTTGACATTTGTAAGTCAGTTATAATGTTTTCAAAATAAAATACACAAACAAAAGCAGGATCATTTATTTTGCAGATGTCATAAAGACTACCCACCACTTTTACAAATAATGGGGAGCAATCACACTGCTTTTTCATGTATGTACTATGACTTAGAATACTCAATTCACACAGTATTTTGAAAGATTTTCTTACTGGATACCTCTTCCAGTGCAAGTTTCAGAAGAAGTGATGTGAACACTATTGATAAACTTAGATGTGTTATACATGTAAAATTGCCTTTGGAGAAACCATTCTTTTATATAGCTAGATTAACAGAGTTTCATCAATTCTAAGGAAAAGATTTGTAGTTTTAATAAAATTGTAGGAGCTTGAAAAAAAGAAAACTAACCAATCCATGGATCACAGTGGTTCAAATTTTGTGATAGCACGTGTGTGTGTGTCTGTGTGTGTGTGTGTGTGCAGTTAGTATCAGTATGCAGATTGACGCTATAGTGGATTACAAATTATAATAAACTTATTTAATGTAGTAGTTTGAATAGTCACATCAAAATCTTGTCTCTTCAAAAAATAACAGTACATTCAAACTTATTCATATATGTCTATACAAATAAGATTTATTTTTTTATTTTTCATTTGTGGTGGCTTCCCTAATTCTTGTTTAATTTTGTTTCTTTATAGATTCAAGAAGGGGCTGGGTGTGGTAGTGTAGGCCTTTAATCTCAGCACTTGAGAGACAGAGGCAACATATCTGTTCCAGGCTAGCTAATACTTTAAGTAGACCCTTTACCAAAAGGACAATAAATAGATTAATTAATTTACTAGTTAATTAATTAATTAAAGAAGGGAGGAAAAATATTGAAAACTAAATGAAGATACATAGTGACATGTGAAATAATATATTTTGTATTTAATTGGAGTCTCAATCAGGGAATGATATGGAATATTAATAAAGCTTCCTAAAATATGACAAAAAATAAATATTCTGGTAACTGATGTTTTCATTTCAAAGAAATAGAAAATAAAGAAGAATTACCACTATCAATCATAGATAGTTGTACTCTTAATAAATAGTACTGAAGATAATTTATATCAATAGATAAGAACACATAATTAAAATATACACATATTTATAAGATTCAAATACACACAAATGACCAGGAAGTGAAACTATTTCAAAACACCTATTAATTAAAATTTTAGTTTTAAAATGCATCCCGTGAAGAAATTAAAGGATCAAAAATGCTCTTGGGGTATATAATTAAAGTTTTGGCTAGCAAATTGTAGTTACATAATTGTTATAATAAACAAAGGGAAAATAATTTCCTAGCCTTTTAGTCCTATTTACCACTAACATATGATAATCCACTCAAGGAAATACAACCCAATTTCAGCCTTTGAACTGAAGACATTAATTTCTTATAAAATATTGCTAATACACACGAATGTGTAAAATACCATGGTGAGATGGCTACAATGACAAGGAATTTGGGAATAGTACTGTCTGAATCATGGTATATTTTGGGTGGCAAAGCAGAAAATAATGAAATAGTTCCCTCTAAAATGTTCCTGTGTGCGGCAAAGTATAAAGCAGAAGTCACAGTGTATATCCAAGACAAGAAGAGCTGCTGGGGAACTGGAATGCTTGCAAAGGGAGGTGGCAAGCATTGTCCATAGCCGTAAAGTTTTAGGGGTGAGCCCTGAAATTCCTTACAGGCTACAACCTACTCAAGTGTTCTTTAAACATCAGGTATGGTGTTTCTGTCCAACTGAGTTACAGTGCTTTTTGGATTAATAATTCATTTTCAGTTTTACTCTTTCAACCAGGGGAGTGGTTATATGTATGTCTTGTTATACCTATCCTGGAACTAGATGACTTATGGTTCTGATTACAAACAACAGCTCACAGCATCGAGATTGCCTTCAGAGAGTCTTGCCTGGGTTTTTTTTTTTTTTTTTTTTTTTTTTTGTTTTTTTTTTTTTTGTCTTTTTGAGACAGGATCTCCCTGTAGTCCCAGCTGTCCTGGAACTCACTCTGTAGACCAGGCTGGCCTTGAACTCACAAAGATCCGCCTGCCTCTGCCTCCCGAGTGCTAGGATTAAAGGCATGCTCCACCATGCCTGGTGGCTTGGGAATTTTTTAGCAAACCTGGAACAGATAAGAATGTGGACAACTTAACGATAGAATATATCCACTTTGCATTGAAAAATCCAGATGAATGTTTGAGAGACAGAAATTGTACACCGTAGTCTAGATCTGGAATGTCCATAACACACATATGTTAAAGTTTACACCTCTACTTTGCCACTATTGAGCTCATGGGTTAAAGTCAGAGTTTAGTCTTGAGGTCAATGGAGTCAGACCAGACCCAAGAAGGGTAATAATAACACGTTTTTTTCCCAGGATCAAAAAGCTTATCGCTTTTCATTCTTGATATTTGATTTTTACATTTGTTAGTTTAGTAATAGGTGGAAGCAGGGCATTTGCAATAGGTACTTTCAGGGGTCAGTGTTCTCATTCATCACTTGAGTGCCAGGAATTAACTCAGATCTTCAAATTTTTATCTCCTGAATCATCTTGTAGTCCTTAAAAACTTGTTTTTAAATGAAAAGTTACATGGTTTATTAAAAGCATATGGTACTATAAAATTACTTATTTTGCATAAAAAGTATTTAAATTTCTAACTCTAAAAAGGAAACTATTAATAATAATGATAAAATAAGAATAAAATAAGAGTAAATGTAAGAATATTAAACATGGCATGTATCCCATTTTTTATGGATTACTGGACAAAGTAGAGAATTCTCTATCATATTGGTTTCTAAATGAACATGAGATTGAATGAAATACAAATGGTACATTTCTGTTAAAGGATATTTAACAATGAAAGTATAAATTCTTGAAACGTACATTCTTGAATATTGAAAATATTCTGAGAAGAAACCTCCTTACAAAAATATATCATGATACTTACATGAAGTTCTGGAAGGAAACAAAATAATGTGGTCTGGGGAATAGTGTGTATTATTTTGATGAATGTAAGAATTAAAAGAAAAGGGTCTGTGCTGACCTTCTGTAATGATATGGATATCAATTATCTTTTGGAGAAGATTGTGAGCTATATTTGGCATGTTAGTAAAAATTATTCAAAGGCTACCACAAAATAAAAAGACTGCAGAGTCGGTACAGTGCTTAGAGCATTGTCTATTCTTGCAGAGAACCTGGGTTTGGTTGTCATTATTCACATAGCAGGTATCACACTTCTTTAAATTGAGATCTAGGAGAAGGAAGCAAGGTACTCTCCGATCTCTGAAGGTATCAGGCATTCACTTGGTATATTTACATACATTTAGGCAAAACACTCATAAACATAAAAATTAAAATGACCAGAGAAATGAGCAATACAAAAAAATGATACTAGAGGAATGCCTTAGGGATTATGAGTGCTTATTGTTCTTGTGGAAGACCCACATTTGGTTCCCAGCACCCATATTACGTGGGCGCATAACCTCTTCTAACTCTAGATCCACAGTATTCAAATCCATTTTTTGACCTTCATGAACACCACACACACATACACACACACACACACACACACACACACACACAAACACCGAGAGAGAGAGAGAAAAAGAGAGAGAGAGAGAGAGAGAGAGAGAGAGAGAGAGAGAGATAATTAAAGTAAATATGAGAAAAAGAAAAAATACTGTTATTATTTAGTAATGATAAATGAAGTTAGAAATTTATTAAAAATGAGAAAAACTAAATAAACACTTCCTAGAAATGTCAACCATATCCATAAATCATTTTAAAAATCTAAAAGACTACATACAAAGATTCAGAACACTTCTAAAAATTAAAACTAAGTAGCTAGAACACATATGGTAGTACAAATATAATTACTAGATGAAATACATATACAATATAGTGAATTAAAAAAATAATGAAAAAATTATCTATTACGTATAAAAGGAATAAATCTAGGAAGTGAATGATATAAATTAATAGTGAAAAACTAGATTTAATACAAAAGTATTTCAGAGAATTATCTGAATAAAGCCTTGTACATACATCACCAAAATACTCTGGAACATTTTTTTAAGTATAGTTAAACATGGTGACATACAAGTATAATCCCAGCACTCTAGAATTGGAGGGAGGAGAATCTTAACATTTATTCCTAGGGTTGACTATAGAGCATGCACCAGGTATGTTGGATAAAGTGTCACAAATATGAAATTATGTTTATGAATCAGGGTAATAATTATGATAGGCACCTACATATAAAGGCAAAGAAGAAAAATTCAGAATCCAAGATACTTTCTTTTTTTAACCCTAAATATTTTCTAGAAGTACAAAACATTTCCTTTTAAATCATTTGTGTTTGTTTCTTAGTTCCATGTGCTAAAACTGAACAGAAATGAGGAAAATAAGACCTTGTCTCAAAAATTAATTGAAGAAAAAATAATTAGGATAGGTTGTATAATCCAATATTATTAGTGTATAAGAGTATATACCCAGGTAAAAATATGTTCTACATATTCAATTGTATGCTTCCATTTGTATGAGACAAGTTGGAATATATATCCTTTAAACTGTCTGAATATTATATTTAGTACATTTTTTCTCTATTAAGCTAAAGAACAGAGTAGAGAGAATATGAATATTTTCTTTGTTTCTCTGGTGAATAGAATTAACGTTTGATGCATAAACAAGTTTCTGTAATTATAACTTGGAATATATTAAAAGTGCAAGATCTGAAAAATGAAACTGAGATAAATGAATTAAATATAAGATGCTGTTTGCATACCAGTTATTTTAAAATGTAGTAATATAACAGATATGTCAAAGGGAAAAATAACTGTAAAAAATAAGTTATTTCACTGATTTTGCTGTTGTTATATCATTGGAAGAATTATATTAAAATTGGCATGCCAAATAAAGCAACACAAATATGTTATTATGATTGTGAATCAAGGTAATAATTATGATAGATACATATATATATAAAGGAAAGAAGAAAAATGAGAACTGTAGATATTACTAGAAGTAGAATATATTTATATTTACTTTCCTTTTAAAACATGCATGCTTGTTTCTTAGTTAGTTGCATCTACCAAAACTGAATAGAAATAAGGAAACTAGAACCAGTGAAATTTTGTTATCAGCAGATGGTCTCTCATTATCAGTCTTTCTAATGAAAATGAGAATTTTTCTAGAAATATATCTTTTCTGGTTTTATGATTTTCAATACATATGTTTTTGAATGATTCCAATGTTGAAGGTCATATCAAGATTGGTGAGAAAGTTTGCAACATATGGGAAAATTGTGTACATCAATAAGCACAATCATTACAAAATACAGAAACACATCTATTGAATACAAGAACTTATGTTCTACAAAATGTATAAAGCAGAGATTAACTTTCAGTTACTCTAGAAACTCCATATTCCAAAAACTAAAAATTAACAAAATAAAACTATTTACATTCTGAATACAATGTAAAATTTCTGCCATTCTCATGAGTCAATTGCTTCTCATGGAACCAATTATCTTATTAACATTCCAGCTTAAAGGAAAGTAGGATGCAGTCAAAGAAACAGATGGATAAGTTTATCCTTTTATTATTCATAAAATGTATCAGATGTACTGTCATCTTCTTTGTGGTATAAGAGTGCATTTTCAATGAAGCAACTGTGGAAGAACAAACAGGACCTGTTCAACACTCAACAGACAAGAGTCGGAACAATATGTTGTGTCACACAGTATGGTGATATGGAGCAAATTCACAATTCATAAGGATGAAAAAGACAAATAAATAAAACAGAATGACAATTAATTTTTTTAATTTTAATTTTTTTAATTTTTATTTATTTTTGTATGTGTATGTATGTACTGTCTGCATGTAGGTCTGTGCACCAGTGTCATGCAATGCTGCGGAGGTCAAAATAGGGTGTCAGATTCCCCTGGAACTGGAGCCAAAGATGGTTCTCAGCCACTATGTGGGTGCTGGGGATTGAACCTGGGTCTTCTGCAAGAGCAATCGGAGCTCTTAACCACTAGGCCATCTCTCCAGCCCCCAAAATTATTTTTTTAAATATTAAGCAGTATTAATCCCTCAGTCAGACTTTTTTTTTGGTCTCATGGGTGATGATAGAATTCAGAGAAGCTAAGAATGCATAGAAATTGTTTGAACCAAGCAGTTTAACAGAAAATAACAGATTATGATTTTCAAAATTCTTTCAGTAAACCAGAACACAGCCAACATCCTATTCTACTCTACCAACACATTCAGCATTAAAATACCATTGATGAGATTTCCCAACACTATATTTTAATAATGAAAGAACTGTGACAACCTAGATCTGTGTAAACAATGATAGTCTATTTGAAATTAGATTGGTTTATAATTTATAGTATTATTTTTTATTTGGATGTGTCTATATTTTAAAGAATTTTAACCTTGGATTCAAGTTCGGTAATGTGATTTCCTAAACAAGACCTGCTTAATCATATCAGTTTATATGCCAACATGGAGAGGGGAATTTTCACAAAATATAACCTCTACATAGATGAAGACCAATAGTAATCACTGATGACTTAGAGAGAATCTGTTTTCTCCTGGGAGGGCTCCATGACAGTTTACCCAATCTCAGGTAATCAGCTCTAAACATACAGAAAAGCAACACTAATAGACTCACTAGGTTTTGTGTTGGTGTGTTTATGCATGCATACACAACACGTACACAAATGCACACACACACACAAATAACCATTGTAATTAAAGAATAGTTCACAAAATTTTAAGTCGTGGGAGGGTTACGGGGAAGATTTACAGTGGGGAGAGGAAGATACAGGAACTATAAAAATACTCTCTGCTTCCTGTGCTCATTGCGAGATGTGACCCTTGGCTTGCTGCTCCAGCCCAGGTCACCATGCTTCCTGCCACAATGGACTCTGATTCCCTGGAACTGTCAATCATAAGCTCAAATAAACTCTTCCCTTTATAAGTTCCTTTGCTCATGGTGGTTTATCACAGCAACAGAAAAGTGACTAATTCAGTTATTTGGTACCAGAGAGTGGGCTGTTGGCTGTGAAGAGCCTGACCATGTGGATGTTTGGAGAAATGTGGAAGACTTTGGAACTTTGGGCTAGAAAAGCTGTTGACTACTGTAAGCAGAGCTTAATGGGCCATTCTAGTAGAAGCCTGGAAGAAAGCATGGCTGCAAAAAAATGTAGTTCCAGAGGAAAATAAAGACTTAAGCAGCAACTGGGATAGTTTGATAAAGAGTCTGGCAGCAGTTTGCCCACAGCCCAAATGCTTGCCTGATGCTAAGTTGAAAAGCAATGGACTAATATCTTTGGTGGAGGATATTTCAAGACAGCCTAATGTAGAAATGGTGGTGTGGCTCTTACTGGTGAATATTGTACAGATCTACAGTGAAAAAGAGCAGATGGGGCAGAAAGAAATGCAGAATGTACAGTTTGGATCTGAAAATTGCATGAGGAAGATTAAAGGTGGGGCCAAGGCATGTGAAGGAGAGATTCCTTTTGATGAGATTAAAGTGATTAAGGAGGGGCCTAGCGATTTACAAGTAAGCAATGGAAAAAGTGAGATTAAAGTGATTAAGGAGAGGCCTAGCTAGTTACAAGTAAGCAATGGAAAAAGTGAGATTAAAGTGATTAAGGAGAGGCCTCAAGTAAACAGAAACTGTTCCTTCAGGGCAAGACCACACCAGCTAATCCTCCAACTTTTGAAAGGAAAATACTGAAAGGATTTTCTATTCCAACAAGTCCAGGGCAGAGAAAAGTTGCAAATGTGGTTGAAATAGCTGAGAGTCCATCCAAAACTCACAGCCAAACTTGGCAGTTTCATTCACGTAGTGCTGGCTTTAGAGGTGTGAAGTTTGCAAGAGTGAAGGGGTCATCAGTTCTTCCTCCAAGGTTTCAGAGAGCCACAGAGGCCAGGCACAGTGCAGCAGGGGTGTCCCTGCATAAAGAAGGCCCTGATAGGCCATTGCATGAAGCTGTGAATGTAAAGTCTGGTTGGCAGCAGAGACCCCAACAAGACATTCGAGATGCCAGAGCTGTGAGATATTTGCCAAGGAGAGCTGCATACATGGAGTGGTACCAACCTAAGGAGGAGATCCATGTTGCATGCAATCCTGGAAGAGCTGAGCCATCTAAGCCCTTTGGAAGTAAATTTCCAGAAGTCGCACATGGAGCTACTGGACTTGGTGTTTGCCCTGATGGTTTTTCTTGTTTTGGTCCAGTATTTCCTCACTATGCCTCTATTCCTCCCTTTTGGAATGAGAATGTGTATTCAGTTCCACTGTATGTTGGGAGTATGTAATTTGCCTTTTGATTTTACAGGTGCTTATAGTTAAGAGATTAGCCTGAGTCTCAGAAGAGACTTTGGACTGTAGATTTGAATGGTAGTGAAACTGGTAAAGACTATGGGGACTTTTAAGGTTGGACTAAATGCATTGTGCATTTTATATGGTTATGAGCCTATGGGGGCCAGGGAGTGGAAGGTGATGCTTTATAGACAAGAACAGAAAGTCCAAACCAGGTAAAACAATAGAGCAAAAGGGTACAGAACAGGTGGACACATCCAATTAAAGACTGCCTCGTCTGAAACCACCAAGACCCCACCAATCAGCTTAAAGGTCACCACTGCTTGCATTGTGTTTCTATACCCTTGCAATTGTGTATGTATGATGTCACAAAATTCCTCTAGTTTGTGGCTTTGGCTTTAAAAGTTCTCTGTAACAGATAGTTGGGGTGGAGCTCATCCCTGCATGCAATGGGTTGTGTCCCTGACAAATCAACAATTGGCTCCCTTGATGTGTCAGTTTTCTTAATTGGGTTCTGGTGCACCAGCAAATTAAATAAATTTTGTATTAATTTGTGGCCCCTCTTTGGTTAATTTTGTGATTGTGGCAATTGTAGTCCAACAGTTGTCCTGGAACTCACAAAGATCCGCCTGCCCATGCCGCCCAAGTGCTGGGATGAAAGGCATGTGCCACCACCCCTGGCAAGCCAGCGATCTTTGTATCTTTTGTACTTTGATACATTCCCTTCCAGACTTTTCCCACCTGAATATATATGTATAAATATACCTTATCCAGTTCCATCCATTTACCTGCAATTTTCATGATATCATCTTTCCTTATCACTGCATAGAACTCCATTATGTAGATGTACCACATTTTCATTATTCACTCATCAGGAGGGACACCTAGGTTGATTCCAGCTCTTTGCTCTTGTGAAAAGAGCTGCAATAAACATGGTTGTGCACGTATCTCTGCAATAGGATGACTCTTTGGGGTATATACCCAGAGTGGTATGGCTGGGTAAAGTGATAAGCTCATTTTGAGTCTTTTAAGGGTTCAAGCCCTTTATTAAGTTATGATTTGTATTTTCCCTTTGATGTGAGTTTTCATCACTTCTTTAACAAAAAAATTTCTTTGCTGAAAAATTATCTATGAAACACATAAAAATTTCAATAAAATGATAAAATGTACCTTAAAAAAGAAATTATAAAAATATAACATTCATGTACAAAATTTAATTTTTTTAATTTAAAAATATCTGTCACAAAAACATGTAGAAAAGTTGTTTTCAGAAAAGGTGTCACAATTTTCTAATAGACTCCAGAGTGTATATATATATATATATATATATATATATATATATTTGTTGTTCTTGTTGTTGTTCTTGTTGTATGTGTATGAATGTACTGTCTGCATGTAGGTTTGTGCACCCATGTCGTGCAATGCCGTGGAGGTCAGAAGAGAGTCTCGGATTCCCCTGGAACCGGAGTTGTCCTGGAACTGGAATTACAGACGGTTCTTAGCCACCATGTGGGTGCTGGGGATGGAACCAGGGTCCTCTGCAAGAGCAGTCGGTGCTCTCAACTGCTAGGCTATCTCTCCAGCCACAAAATGTATATTTTTATGTTTTTGTTTTCAACTCAAAATCAGATTATATTTAAGCAAAATTATTCATTATGTCATAATGATACAATGAGTTTCATACATGTTATATATTTACATATATAGTAATTTACTTATATATTTTTGTATATATGCAGAAAAATATGGAGAGCTATAAAGGGATAGAGAGATAGAGAGAAAGCCAAAAAAGAGATGGATGAGTAGATAGATAAATACTATATAGAGAGATATGTGATGCATATAGATACATAAGAAGTAATTGTTCCCCCTGCTGGATGGTGGGACCCATGAGCTGTGTGGGTTTGGGCACAACTGCTCGCAAATTGGTTTTATATGAAGGATGCTTGTACTCACAAATTATCATTTATTGTTAAAAAAATGAAAACAAAACAAACAAACAACAACAACAAAAAAAACCAGAAAGATGCAGAAAAGTTACGGCAGAATGCATGATCTGGGATGGGTAGGGGTGGGGTGGGGGGAAGGGAAGGGGATATATGCCTGAACTGAATTGGAAAATGATGTATGAAATACACAAAGCATCAATAAAAATAAAAAGATGTAATTGTTCCACTGATGAATAAAAACAACAAATTTTTGGATTCATAAGGGCAGAAATATATTAAGATAAGGAAAAACTGGAGTTAAGAGAGGAAAATAGAGTAAAAAGAGAGGATAGTAGTTAATTAGAAATGGGTAGAGGGAAAGAAGGGAGTAGTGCGGAAGAGGGAATAGTTGTAGAGCAGCAGAGAAGGAGGAAAGAAAGGGAAAAGCCTCAAGAATCTAGGTGACACATATAAGTGTGTACAGATCACTTAATACCAAAATTATGATGATTTTATATTTTCTGTATGATTTAATTAAACTTTATCATTCTTCTGTTTTCTTATGCATTTATAATTGTATTAATATGGCCAAAATAGACTTTTATAAATAATATGACAAGTATAGTTAAATAAATCACAACAAAATGATTATGATTTGCTGTATTAAATGAATGTTTTATGGGAAGTACCAAGATTATTTCAAATGGCAGCACAAACAAAGTCAATAGTAATATTTTGTTATTTTATTTTTCATGTATTTGTCATGAATTTAACTTAAAATATATGTACTTAACATATTACTGTATATTCATGCAATCATTTTTATGGTTAGTTTTAAATTTGAATTGATATTATGTAGAATACCCAGAAAAGATAATCTGGGTGGATTACCTAGACCAGACTGATCTGTGCTTATGTTTGTGGATCCTTTGTTTTTGTTTTTGTTTTTGTTTTTTCTTTAAGACTTTATTTTACTTTAATTTTTAAAATTACCTGTATATTTGTGGTAGGTATTTGAATGTGAGTGCTGTGGCTGCAGAGGGCAGAAGAGGGTATCAAACCCTATGGAGCTTGAGTTACAGGCATATGTGCCTGATAGGAGGGATGACAACTGAACTCAATTTCTCTGGAATAGCAGTTTATGTAGAGGCTTATTTTGATTGAATTCATTGAAGTAGATGAACTTTTCCCTGTGTCTCACACCATAGTCTAGGAGAGGGATATTAAAAAGATATATTGATCTTTTCTACACTTCATACCACAGTTCTTAATCAAACTTAGACCCTGTTCCCCATTCATGCTTTCTTCTCCCTGCCAAACCTCATGCATTCTGCCATTTGTGTTAAGTCCTATCGAGTCCAGCATTTGTTCTGGACTCCTTCCATGGAAGGTCATCCATTGGAGTGTAGTCACCCTACCTAAATACTATAAGGTCCACTCTTCCTTACCCTGTACAAATTAGTCTCCAACAGTTCATAGGCTAGGCCTGGCCAGCACTCATTTCTGTTGCTTTACTCACTGCCCTTTGCTGATTAAGTTAGCTTGATTGAGTCGTATGCTCAACACCACCTTTTAGGCAAGAAATCTTGAAAGATATAAGAGTGGAGGGAGCTGAGCATGAGCATGCATACATAAATTTATTCCTCTCAGCTCTTAACTGTGATGGGAACAGTTTCTTCAAGTTGCTGCCATGTTGACCTCTCTGTAGTGATGAACTCTAACTTCAAAATGTCAGCTGAAGAAACCCATTCTCATTTAAGTATCTTTGGTCAGGTTATTATTATTATTATTATTTTTTTTTGGACTTTTTGAGACAACGACTCCCTGTAGACCCAGCTGTCCTGGAACTCACTCTTTCGACCAGGCTTCCCTTGAACTCATAAAGATCTGCCTGCCTCTCCCTCCCAAGTAAAGGCGTGTGCCACCACACCTGGATCGTGGCAGTCTTAAGAGTTAATTTCACCATTCATTTGCATGGTGACCTTCACAGACTGCTTCAGTCACTGTGGGTTTCAGGCTCGTCCTAATAATTTAAGAGTGGCCACAAAATCAATTATGTAAAACTGAAAAGCAAACAGTAGCATCTGCATACATTACTATAGGCAACACGAACAGACACAGAGTATTTTACAGAATACTTTGAGGAATGCTGGTATTAGTTTTCAATGAAGATTCAGTAGAATTCTGAGCTGTGTCCATCTGGGCACTGGGCTCTTTTTAGTTGGTGACTTTAACTACTACATCTATCTTATTGTTTCTTATGGATATGTTTAAACTATAATATTTTAGTTTAATTTTGGTAGAACATACATATTTAAAAATTCCATTATTTTCACATTTTCTAGTTTAGTAGAATATAAATTTATAAATTATATCCTTTATATTTTTTCTGTTTCCTCAGGGTCTGTTTTAATGCTTTCCTTTTTAGCTCTGAAACTGTTCATAGCAGCTTTGGTGGGCTCTTTACAAGTACAGGGGTGCTACAAAGGAAAGTCTTTGTGCACTTTGCAATGGCCAAGTTTTGCACCATTTGTCTCCTGAGATTAGGCTTGTATTGTGGATGCACCATTTGGGTGCATTGAGTCTTCTATCTCTTTCTTTTGGCTTAATTGACAAAATGTCGGTCAATCATGTTTATCTTTTCAATGAACCAATTTGAAACATTTCATTGTTTACATTTTTAATTGTATATTAGTAATGTTAGCCTTGAATTTATTTATATTCTCCCATCTATATTTTAGGTGCTGTTTGTTCTTAGTTTTCAAAGGTCTCCAGGTGCATCACTAATGTCATTTTTTGAGATATTTCTAATTTTTTGTTGTAGGCAATTCATACAATACATTTCCCTCAAACACCTAACTTCATGTGTCCCAGTTCTTAGGTATACTGTTTTTTTCATTTTAATTCCATAATAGGAGTTTTTAGTGCCATTCTTGACTTCTCTCATGACCCAATTTTTATGCAGTAGTGTGTTGATTATTTCCCATGAGTTTTATAATTTTTAATATTTTTATTATTGTTGAAATCTAGCTTTATTCCTTTGTAGTTCAATAGAATACAGGATTATGTATCAATTTTCCTAAATTTTTGGAGACTTGTTTTATCTCCTCATATTTGGGAAAATTTGGAGAATGTTGCACAGACTGCTGAGAAGAAAGTGTATTCTATGTTACTTGGGTAGAATGTTCTATAGATGTTTGTTGGGTCTATTTGATTTACAATTATGTTATTTAACTTCAGGGTTTCTCTGTTAATTTCTCTCTGGTTGAAGAGTCTATGTCTGACAATGGGGTATTGAAATCACCTGCTATCACTATGTTGTGTGACTATGAGGTTTTGGATCAAATAAAGTTTATGAAATTGGGTTCCCTCATGTGTTGTGCATATAGCTTTAGGATTGTAGTATCTTGTTTTTGTTTTTTTCCATTAAAGGTAGTAAGTGATCTTCCATGTCTCTTCTGATTAGTTTTAGTTTTAAATCTATTTTGTTATGCTTGGAATACTGAAAACTGCTTGTTTGTGAGTTCCATTTTCTTGGAATATGTTTTCCATCCTACTTACTCAAAGGAACTGTCAACTGTTAAGGAGGTACATTAATTTGGAGGCAACAAATCAATGGGTCCTGTTTTCTAATCCAATCCAATATTGTATGTCTTTTTACTGGGGAATGGATATCATATGTATATATACATATATATATACATATATACATGTATATATACATATATATATGTATATATATATATGTATATATGTTGTTTCCTTAAACCTCTTTTGGTTAACTATCCAGGATAAGTGTTCATTCTTTGTGTCCTCCTGTGAGTATTTAACCATCTATTCTGAAGTATTTTATTGAATATTCTTTGTAGAGCTGGTTTTATGGAAATAAATTCTTAAAATTATTTATGAATATTTTAAGAATTGATTAGTAATGTTAGGATAGCCCATATGTATTGTTAATGGCATAATCTAACTAATTGTTCCTTCAATAATTCTTACTGTCATTTCATTGAATAAAATTTAATTGTAGCTCAGTGAGTTAACTTTGATTTTTGTCCACTACACAATGCAAATAAATATCTATAAATTCTACCTTTTCAAATTCAATATGTGTTCATTCAATATGGCTATGTAGAATTGAGGTCACATTTTGACTTTTGTTTTGTTTTCCCCTATGCTACCTTTTAAAAATAAATTGAAATTTCTATTTAATTTAACATTTATAATTATACTATATATTCTGTTCTGATAAAAAATGCTAGACAGAAAGCTGGGTAATAGAAAAATGGACAATTTCCTCATTAATCTAGCTCTTCCTTATTTTGCCAATGTTGAAGCAAATGGCCATCCAAAGACTGATATCCCTAAGTGAGATCCAAAAATTTTAATATATTTGCCAACTATAGAGGACAAGCCCAAAGGCATGAAGTTGCAGTATCCTCACACAAAAGGTGAAGGTAGGAGAATCTGGAGTTCAAGGCCAACTGGTAGTACCTACAGACTTCAAGTCCAGCTTTGGCCACAACAGACTTTGCTTCACAAAAAAACACAAACAGAGCAATAGTTTGACCAAGTCCAAAGCTCATACATAACAGGCACAGTTTCCTGAAACTTCCATGATACACAGCATATGCCCAACAAGGAAAATCGTGAAAGGAAACTGGCCCTGCTTCACTTATCCCATATTTTCAAATGCATTAGAATGAGAATATCAGAAATAGAGTTTTACACATTATCATATAAGTTATGAACAAAGAGGAAATATCCAAATCATCCCCACTAATCACTCTAGTCTGATTAATATCTCTGATCCAGTGAAAAATGTCATTTCATGTACCATCAGTTTGGTCCACAGAAGCAAGTTCTTCCATGCTGCTGACAATAAGCACTTTTGATTTCTCAAACAATTGCTTTCCTAAGCAAATTCTGTTTGCTAGCCTTTCTCAATCCTGTAATTTTTTTAATGAAGAGAACTGTAAACTCAGCCAAAGGAGTATGAAATCACCAGTGGTCCTTCCCTAAAACAGTGGAGCATTTTTATACTGTTAATGTTACAAAAGTAGGCACTCTAAGTTCATAATTTCATTACAAAATACAGAAGGACTCAATCAAAAATAAACTTTCAATTCTATTGTATATGCATGAAAAGAATAAGATATACATAAATATTCATCAGGTGCATAACTTTGAAACATAAAAATTCCTCAAAATTAATAAAATTATTATGTTAAAATGATTTAAAAAGCCTTGTTAAATTTTTAAATTGTATGTGAGGAATCAGTTTGAAAGGATATAATAACATATATTAATTTTAAAATACTTCCCTGGTGGATGATATATTTCTAACATAAAATTGCAATCCTCCAAACTTTCAATGCCAGGTTGGGACTGCTTAGATATCCAGCTTGTGGACTGAGCAGCTACTGGGGTTCGGCCTCTTCGTAATAGAGACTGCCATTGTTGGACTACCCCTGGAGTATCATGGAGGCCAATACAGGAAGATCAAGACAGGACATGGTGCTAACTGGACCTCATTTGGGTGACCATGGGAAAGAAAGACCCCAGTGTGGAGCACAAGGGCAGAATTGATGGTTGTTTGGGCTTGACAAAGTGGAGCCTTCAAACATTTTCTTAGGAAAAGATGACATCTTTTAGCCTAAAAAAAAATTTAAAAGAAAGAAAGAAAAGAAAAATTCTCCAATTCAGGTCACACAAACACACACACACACACACACACACACACACACACACACAAAATACAAGTTGGAGAGAACAACAACAAAAGAACTGGGAAAAAAAAAAAAACCATGACTGAAACAGTGAAGTTCTCCCACAAACAATAAGCCTCTGCTAAACAAACAAACAAACAAACAAACAAAAAACCACAAACACCTCTGGAAAGACTCAGAAAAAGATTCAAGACATGTACAGCAGAGTGCATGAACTCAGGTGGGGTGGGGTAGGAGGCATGGAAAGGGAAATGACTCTAAATTAGATTGAGAAATGATGTATGATGTATGAAAAAGTTTAGTAAGAATAAAAATATATTAAAATATTGCAATCTGATAACCTCTCTCTTCATGTCCCATACATTGAATTTTTCTGTCAACTGTAATCTTTTAACCCTTTAAAATGTAAACTTCGTAAATCATGAAAAAGTTATAAACTTTTAAAAATATTTTAGTTATTATTTTTATTTTATGTATCTGGGTATTTCACTTGCATGCATGAATGTAAGTGCACTCAATCGTGCAGTGCCCATGGAGTGGAATTACATATATGCTTGTTAGCCTCCATGTGGGTTCTGTGAATCAAACCCGGGTCCTCTGCAAGAGCAACCAGTGCTCTTAACCACTGAACCAACTCTCCAACCCAAAGATACAGACTTTTCAAAGTAGAAGCAGATACAGTACCTATTTCAGAGCCATTAAATCTTGCTTTAAACCTCTGCCTTAATCCATTAGGATTTTTTAAGTTAATTTTTATTGAGTGTATTTCATACAACATTTCGTAATCAAATTTAGACTCATTCCTCCATCCATGCCAACTCCTCATGCCCCCCCTCAGCCCCCCCGCCCCCCACCAGAGCTCATGGATTCTGTCATACATGTTAAGTCCTGTCTTGCATCTTTTTGTCAGTCTTTTATAACCCTTTTGTTTCACAAGTTTGCTGTTTTGGTCAGTTCTTCGAATAGGTTTTTCTCTCTCTTTTTTAAATGTCTGTTTTAACACATAACCTGGTTGATTCCTGACTGAATTTTTAAAATGAATTCATCATTTTATTTAGATTTTTCATTTCTACTTACTCATATTTCTTTACTCTTTTAAACCTTGTTATTTTCTACCTATTTTTAGATTTCATGAATCTCGAGTAATTGTTAATCCTGAGAGTAGAGTATTGTATCCACCAATTTAGAAGAAGCTTCCTTTTAAATGGTCCTTCCTCACAAATATAAGATACTGTATTTAAAAAAGTGTGATTTTTATGTTAATCATCACTAATGAATGAACTATTGTTTTGTAAGTACTTTATAATTATCTTATTCATTAGGGTTTTTTTACATTTTAATGTGAAGCTAATGAAAAACGAAAAGTTTCTTTTTTAAAATTTTATATTGAACTTCTTAATATAACTTTGACCCCATTCCCCCTTCCTGCTCTCTGCCCACCAGAGCTTGTGCATCTGCTTATACATATCTTGGCGTCTTTTCTTTTTTTTATTCTGCACCTTTCCCATGTTGTCCCTTCCTCATGTCCCTGGCATGTGGGTTTCCCTTTTTGCCTGTATTCAGAGGTGAATCACAAATGCCTCTTCACTGTGTTGAAGGTTCACTTTACCAAGGTTTCAGGCTTTCAATTTTGTTTATATATTGGAGGTCTAACTCGGTCTTCCCTTTCTGTTCTGAAGGTTCTCCAAAGAATCCACTTAGACACTCCCTCAGAACTCCCTCAGCAATTCGAGTTGGGGCAGCGGGCTTGTGGATATGTAGGCTTACTCAGTGCTTCAGGTGGTCCTGCAAAGACCCTGATCAAAGCTCTGTGCACTCCTATTTATTTATTTTTTAAGGAATTCACAATATAAGAGCAGTTGTTTTCAGATCAAATTAACATTGTTCAATTTGCCATACAATTAGGTAATTGGTGCTAGCATCCACAGATGAGGGATACAATTCCTCATTTGTTTTTCTGGGAATTTGTTATTTCACTTAGCATGATATCTTCTAGCTCTATCCATTTACCTGCAAAGTTCATGATGTCATCTTTCTTTACTCCTTCATAGAACTCCATTTTTAGATGTACCACATTTTCTCTATCCACCACTTGGGTTGGTTCCAGCTCTTTACTATTGTGAAGAGAGCTACAATAAACATGGCTGTGCATGTATCTCTGTAGTAAGATGAGTCTTGTGGGTATATACCCAGGAGTGGTATGACAGGGTCAGGTGGCAAGCTCATTTTGTGTCTTCCAAAGGTTCTCCACACTGCTTTCCATAGTGGCTGTATAACTTTACCTTCCCACCAGCAGTGGATGCGTGTTCTCCTTTCCCCACAACCTCTTCAGCACTTGGTATCATTTGTTTTATTGATCCTAGCCAGTCTTATAAGAGTGAGATGATATCTTAAAGTGGTTTTAATTTGCATTTCCTTAATTATTTGTGACATTGAACACTTTTGAAGATGTTTCTCAGCCATCTATAGTTCCTCACTTGTGAATTCTCTGTTCAGCTGTATTTCCTCTGTTGTGTTTTCTTACCCCCCTTGTCAAATATGAGATGGCTGAAGTTGTATGTGCTCAAGTTTGGATCTTCAGTTTTGTTCCATTGATCAACATGTCTGTTTTTGTGCCAGGACCAAACTGTTTTTATGACTATAGACATGTAGTGTAGTTTGAAGTCTGGCAGAGAGACACCCTCCCCCATTGCTCTTTTCACTCAGGGTTGCTTTGGCTATTCAGGGTTTTTTGTTTTTCCAAATTAAATTAAGGACTTTTTTTTCCAAGCCTGTAAAGAAACTATTGAGGATTTTAACTGGGATTGCATTAAATCTCTACAATAGTTTGGTTAGAATGGACTTTTTTACTATATTAATTTTCCTGATCCATGAGCATGGGAAGTTAATGCATCTTCTGATGTCTTCTTCAATTTCCTTCTTCAGGGGTTTAAGTTTTTTTGGTAGAGATCTTTGATGTCTTTGTATAGGTTTGTTCCTAAGTATTTTATTGTTTTTGAGGCAACTGTGAGTGGGAAGGTCTCCTTGTACTCCTTCTTCATTTGCTTGTTGTTGGAGTAAAGAAAGGCTACTGATTTTTCTAGGTTAATTTTGTTTTTGTTTTGTTTTGGTTTTGTTTTCCATGCAAAGGCATGTTCAGTGTTTTATTCTTTGTATACAAGTCAGAATAAGAAATAAGCGTATGTTAATATACACATGCTTGTCTTCCAACTAAATAAAGAATGTGTAAACTTTGCAATATCTAATTCAGACCCCAGCCCCATGGCCCAGGGATAAACCTCTGGAGCATGTCTCAGAGCATGTAACTACATGGGGTTGGTGGGGACGACCAGTTAGGAGTTGTGCATCGAGTACCTGGTTCAGCTTGAGAGCAAAACCCAGGGGAGCTGAGGGTCTGTTTGGGTTCTGCTCTCCACAGCACTACGTCCTGGTCCCTGCTCTGACTGACTCTGAGGGCTTTCTTTGCTTCCCACTTTAACTGAAGACAGATCACAGGGGGGCTCTCAGAGACATCCTGGCACATAGTGCCACCTTCTCACAGCTCCCTGGTGATAGCAGGTCCCTTCTTGAGCAGCCTCACCTCCTCAAGAAAGCAGACAGGTGGTGGAGAAATCAGAGGAGGTCTCATTTGGATTCTTTTTATTAGGAAAATACTAGTTGTAGAATGTCCTGTGCTCTTCCACCAATAGTATTTCTGAAGGTTCATAAAACAGGAAACCACTTTTGAGGTACCACGGGAAGCTTGTAATTACTGCATGTTCAATTAAATACATTGCTCACTTCTGGGCTTGTGTTTAGGTTAAACCACCAGCCTTTTCTTTTTAATCCAAGAATGGTTGCTCTAGGTTAATTTTGTATCCTGCCACTTTACTGAAACTCTTAATCATTTCTAGCAGTTTTCTGGTGTATTTTATAGCCTGCCTTAAGTAAACAATCATATCATCAGCAAAAAGGGTTAGCTTGACTTCCTTTTTTCCAATTAGTACTCCTTTAATTTCTTTTTCTTTCCTTATTTCCCCACCAAGCACTATATTGAAGACTAGTAGTTACAGGGGCAGCCTTGCTGAATTCCTTCTTTTATGAGGAATGCTTCAGTCATTTCTCCATTTAGGATGATATTGGCTGTGGGTCTCCTGTATATGGCTTTGATTACATTGAGGAATAATCCCTCCAATCCAATTCCTTCTAGGACTTTAAGCATGAAAGGATGCTGGATTTTTGTCAAAGGCTTTTTCCTCATCAATTGAGAAGATCATGTTTTTTGTCTTTCAGCCCATTTATATGTTTTATGATATTTATTGATTTAAATATGTTGAACCATCCCTGCATCTCTGGTATGAATCTGACTTGGTCTTGATGGATGATCTTCTTGCTGTGGGTCTGTATGTTGTTTGCAAGTATTTTGTTGAGAATTTTTGCATCTGTGTTCATTAATGAGAAGGGTCTATACTTGTCCTTTTTGGTTATATCTTTGCCTGGTTTTAGTATTGATTGGTACTGACTTTATAGAAGGAATTTGGGAGAATTCCCTCTGTTTGTATCCTTCTGAACAATTTGAGTAATAAGGGTCTTTTTGAAATGTTTTATAGAATTCTGCCATAAAACCATCTGGGTCTGGGCTCTATTTAGTTGGGAGATTTCTTATTACATCTTCAATTTCTTCATATGTTATGAATCATTTTAAGCTGTCAACCTCTTCTTGGTTAAGTTTTGGTGATTCCCAGGATTTCAGATATTCATCCTTTTCTCCTAGGTTTTCAAACTTAGTAAAGTATAGATTTTTGAAGAGTTCCCATATGATTGTCTGGATCTTTCATTGTCTACTGTGATATTTCCCCTTTCTTCACGGATTCTATTGATTTGGAGTTGTTCTTTCTTTGATTTTGTTAACTTGGCTAGAGGTCTGTGTCTATCTTGCTTATTCTCTCAAAGAGCAATCCGACCAGAGCTCATGCATTTTGCCAAACATGCTTTTCATCTCTTTCTCAGTCTTTCTCAATATTCTCCATGAGGAAGTTGACTGTTTTGACAGAAGTTCACCGTTTCAGTTAGTTCTTTGATGCAGTCCTTTCTGTTGTTGTTGTTGTTTCCAATATGCATCACTCCCACCTGCTTTGGACAAAAGCTCAAGTTGCTGTGCACAAGAAATACTTACAACTAGGTAATTGGCACTAGCATCCACAGATGAGGGATACCATTCATCGTTTGTTTTCCTGGGACTGTGTTACTTCACTCAGCCTGATGTTCTCTAGCTCCAGTAATTTTCCTGCAAAGCTCATGATGTTGTCTTTCTTTACTGCTGCATAGAACTCCATTGTGTAGATGTAGCATATTTTCTCTATCCACTCATAAGTTGAGGGGCATTTAGGTTGGTTCCAGCTCCTTGCTATTGTGAAGAGAGCTGAAATAAACATGGCCGTGCATGCATCTCTGTGGTGGGGTGAGTCTTGTGGGTACATGCCTAGGAGTGGTATGGCTGGGTTGGGTGGCAAGTTCATTCCAAGTCTTCCAAGGGTTCTCCACACTGCTTTCCATAGTGGCTGTATGAGTTTACATTCCCACCAGCAGTGGATGAGTGTTCCCCTTTCCCCACAACCTCTCCAGCACTTGGTATCATTTGTTTTCTTGATCCTAGCCAGTCTTATTGGAGTAAGATGATATCTTAAATTGGTTTTGATTTACATTTCCTTAATAATTAGTGAAGTTGAACACTTCTTAAGGTATTTCTCAGCCATCTCTAATTCCTCACTTGTGAAGTCTCTGTTCAGCTCTTTGCTCCAACCAACTTTTGGATTCATTTCTTTTTGTACTATTTTCTTTGTTTATATTTCATTGATTTCTGCTCTAATTTTTGTTATATCTTCCTGTCTGTTGCATTTAGTGTATATTTGTTATTGTCTCTCAATTGTTTTTAGCTGCAATGTTAGATCTCTCACTTGTGCTTTTTCTGTTTTTCTAATGTATTCACCCAAGGGTATAAATTTACATCTTTGGACTGCTTTGAAAGTATTCCATAGGTTTTTTTTGTGTTGTATTATCATTGTCATTCAGTTCCAGGAATGCTTTCATTTATTTCTTGACCCATTCACTATTCAGGAGTGTGTTGTTTAGTCTCCATGTGTTCTTATAGATAGTAGGGCTTATCATTATTGATATTGAGCTTTATTGCACTGTGATCTGATAGAATGCATGAAATTATTTCAATCTTTTTGAATTTGTGGAGATTGTTTTTTCTGTGTCCCAGTATGTGTCCGATTTTGGAGAATGCTCCATGAGGTGCTGAATAGAAAGTGTTCTGTGGTATTGAGGTGGAATATTTGATAGATATCTGTGAGGTCCATTTCGTGTATAATATCATTCAGTTGAGATGTCTCTCTGTTTATTCTTTGTCTGGTTGACCTGTCCAAAATGCTCAGTGGGGTATGAAGTCCCCTACTATGAATATGCTGGGGTAAATCTGTGCCTTGAGGTACTGGAGGATTGTCTTTATAAAGTTTGGTGCACCAGAGTTTGGTGCATGCATATTCATGATTGTGAAATCTTCATGGTCAATTATTTGATAAAGATGTAATGGCCTTCATTGTCTCTTCTGATTTCTTTTAATTTGTAATCTATTTTGTCTGATATCAAAAAAGCAACACCTTCTTTTTTTTGGTACCATTTGCTTGGAATATTTTTTCCATTCTTTCACTTTAAGTTGGTGCCTATCCTTGAGGTTAAGATGTTTTTCTTGTAGACAGCATATAATTTGGTTCTGTTTCCTAATCCAATCTCCCAGTCTATGTCTTTTGACTGAGGAATTTAGGCCATTAATATTTAAAGTTATAACTAAAAGATGTGCATTGCTTCCTTTCATCTTACTCTCCATTTGTATTTTTGGTCTAGGTTTCTACTTCTTCACTTATGCTTTTATTAATTCCTCTTTCTTCTGTCATTTGAAGTTCTTCAAGTATTCTCTGAAGGGCTGGTTTTCTGGACATGAATTCTTTCATCTTGTTTGTGTCATGGAAGATTTTTCTCTAACCTTCAACCATAATCAAAATTTTTGCTGGGTATAGGAACCAGGGTTGTCATTTATAGTCCTTTAAAACTGGGAATGCTTTGCTTTCATAGTTTGCATTGAGAAGTCAGTTGTAATTCTGATGAGTTTCCCCTTATACATAACTTTTGTTTTTCTCTTGGGGGTTTCAGAATTTTGTCTTTGTTTTGGGCATCTAGAGTTTTAATTATGATATGGCGTGGGGAGTTTCTTTTCTGGTCTTGTCTGTTTGGAGTTCTATGTGCTTCTTGTATTTGTATTGGTTTGTCTTGTTTTAGTTTGGAAAAATTTTCATCTATTATTCTGTTGAAGATCAAATCAATACAATTCTCTTGGGATTCTTCTCCTTCCTCTATCCCTATGATGCAGAGGTTTGATCTTTTCATAGTGTCCCACAATTCCTGGTTGTTCTACTTTTGTATATTTTTAAATTTTTCATAATCTTTACTTGAAGTTTTTAGTTGTTCTGTGTTATCTTCCAGGTGTGATATTCTTGAGGTTTTTAGCTGTTCCGTGTTATCCTCCAGGTGTGATATTCTTCATTCTGTTTCCTCCGTTCTAGGTCTGAGGCTTTTTCCTTTCTTTTCCTCTTGATAATGAGTGTTCAATTTCCTTTTTCATTTCATCTTTTGATTTCTTTAGTATTTTCACTTCCTTTTCAAGGTTCTTAATCTCTTCCTGTAGCTCTTTGCTTCACTGGTTGGTTTCCTTTTTTTATTTCAACATGGGAACTTTTTTGTGCTTCCACTTCCTTCTGTAGTTTGTCATTTTCTCCCTCTAGTTCTTTCTGGCGTTTGTCATTCTCTCTCTCTATGAACATATTGAGGTTTTCATTCTCTCTCCTTAGTTCTCTGACTTGTTCTTTATATTCTTTATATTCTTTGAATATGTATGCAATTGTTCCTCTAAGATCTGTGTCCTGGGCCAACCCCAGGGGGATCCTACTGTAGGAATCTTCCACAGGGTTGGTAGAGCATTGTGTGGAATTTTCTTAGATCTTTCCTATGTTGTCCCTTTGTCGTGTCCCTGGCATGTGCCTTTCTCTTTGCTTGTATTCCAATGTGAATCCCAAATGCCCCTTCACTGTGTTTAAGGCATGCTTTCTTGCCTCCTTCAAATGCTTTTGTTGTTTGTTTGTTTATTTGTTTGATTTGTTTTTCTCCTTGTTTATTTGTGTTGACTTGTCTAAGTTTTAGGCTTTCTATTGGAAGTGTAACTCACTCTTCCATTTCTGTTCTGAAGATTCTCCAAAGAATCCACTTGGACACTCCCTCAGCAATTCCAGTTGGTGGTGGTGCTGTAGGTGCCTCTTTTAGCTAGTGCCCCAGTACTCTGTGTTTCATGTGGTCCTGGGAAATCCCCCATCTAAGCTCTGTGCACTCACATCTCACAGTGTCAATAGGCCAATCTCTTATACAAGCTAGCAGGGAGAATCCACCCCCACAAGACAATGATTGAATTATCCAACAGACCAATGAAAAGATTATCCAACAAGACAGTGATAGAATTATCCAACAATCCACCTGGCTGACATGTCCAGCTCCTCCTTGTTGTGCTTTGTGTGGTCCTGAGAAATCACCGATTTAAGCTCTGTACACTCCAATTAAGTTTTTTTTATAAAAAGATCTTATGAAAAGATTGAAATTATTCCATGTATTCTATCAGACCCCAATAAAGCTCAATATGAACACCTGAATAAGTCCAACTAGCTATAAGAACACATGGACACATGCAGACTAAACAACACCATCCTACATAATGAATGGGTCAGGGAAGAAATAAAGAGGGAAATAAAAGTATTCATGGAACTGAACTAAAAAGGCAATAAAACACAACAAAACCTGAAGGATACTTTAAAAGCAATCTTGAGAATGAAACTTATAAGCCTAAGTGTCCACATTAAAAAATAAACCAGAAAGGGAACAAATAAAAAATCTAACACTGAAGCTAAAAATACTTGAGAAACAACAACAAATGAACCCTAAACCCAAAAGATAGGAAGAAATCACAAAAATCAGAGCAGAAATCAATTAAATAGAAACAAAGAAAAAAAGTACCTAGAATCAACAAATAAAAAAGCTGATTTTTTGAAAACATAAACAAAATAGGCAGACCTCTAATCCAGTTTAAAAAAAAAAAACTACAGAGCAACTCCAAATCAATAGCATTCATGGTGAAAGGGGAAACATCACAACAGACAATAATATGGGAATACTTCAAAAACATGTACTCTACCAAATATGAAAATCTAAGAGAAATGGATGATTATTTGAAATCCTGGGGAAAAAAAAACAACAACAAAGTTTAACCAAGAAGAGGTTGACTGTTTAAATAGACCCATAATATTTGAGGAAATTGAGAATGTAATAACAAACTTCCCAACTAATAAAAATCTGGGCCCAGATGGATTCAAAGCAGAATTCTATAAAACATTTAAAGTGGTACTACAACCATTACTATTCAATCTGTTCAGGATACAAACAGAGGGAATTCTCCCAAACTCCTTCTATGAAGCCAGCATCACTCTAATACCCAAACCAGGCAAAAAACACAACCAAAAAAGAAAACTATAGACCCATCTCTTTAATGTACGAAGATGCAAAAATTCTCAGCAAAATATTTGCAAATCATATACAGACCCACATCAAAAAGATCAACCATCATGACCAATTTGGATTCATACCAGAGATGCAGGGATGGTTCAACATATGTAAATCAATGAATATCATAAAACACATAAGTGGACTGAAAGACAAGAACCACATGATCATCTTAATTGATGCAGAAAAGATCCAACATCCCTTCATGTTTAAAGTCCTAGAGGGAATTGGACTGAAAGGAACATTCCTCAACTTGATAAAAGCCATATATATATATATATAGCAAACCCACTGCCGATATCATCCTAAATGGAGAAAAATTGGAACCATTTCCCTTAAAGGTGGTGTACTAGTCACTCTTCTGTTGGGTAGTACAGAATTTGGTAGCAGAGAGTGAGCTGTTGGCTGTGAAGAAACTGACCATGTGAGTGTTTGGAGAAATGTGGAAGGCTTTGGAACTTTGGGCAAGAAAAGCTGTTGACTTCTGTAAACAGAGCTTAATGGGCCATTCTAACAGAAGCTTAGAAGAAAACAGTGCTGAAAAATAATATATTTCCAGAGGAAAATAAAGACTTAAGCAGCGACTGGGATATTCTGTCAGAGTCTGGTTAGTTTGCCCACAGCTTAAATGCTTTCCTGAGGCTAAGTTGCAAAGCAATGGACTCATGTCTTTGGCTGAGGATATTTAAAGACAGCCTAAGAAATGGTGACATGGGTATTAATGATAAATATTGTGCAGATCTACAATGAAAAAGAGAAGATGGGGCAGAAAGAATTGCAGGATGTACAATTTGGATCTGAAAAGTGCACAAAGAAGATGAATGGTCAAGCCAAGGCATGTCCTAAATGAGAGTCTCCCTTTGATAAAATGATTAAACTGATTAAGGAGAGGCCTAGATATGTACAAGTGAACAATTGAAAAAGTGAGATTAAAGTGATTAAGGAGGGGCATCCAGATTTATAAATAAACAATAGAAACAGTACCTTCAGGGCAAGAACACACACAGCTAAGTCTCGGGCTTTTGGTTTGAAGGGAAAATACTGAAAGGGCAGAAAAAAGTTGTGAATGTGGTTGAAGTAGAACAGAGTACATAACAAACTTGAAGCCAAACTCAGCAGTTTCATTCACGTGGTGCTGGCTTTAGAGGCATGAGGAATGGAAGAGTGAAGGCTTCATCAGTTCTTCCTCCAGTTTCAGAGAGTCACTGAGGCCAGGCACAGTGCAGCAGGGGTGTCCCTGAATAAAGAAGGCCCTGATGGGCCATTGTGTGAAGCCGTGAATGTCAAGCCTGTTTGGCAGTAGAGACCACAAGAAGACATTTGAGATGCCAGAGCTGTGAGATATTTGCCAAGGAGAGCTGCATACAGGGAGTGGTACCAGTCTAAGGATGAGACGTATGTTGCACACAATGCTGGAAGAGGTGAGCCGTCTCAATCCTTTGGAAGTAAAGTCCCAGAAGTTGCACATGGAGCTACTGGACTTGGATTTTGCCCTACTGATTTTCAGTCTTGTTTAGTTCCACTATTTCCTCACTATGCCTCTATTACTCCCTTTTGATTTGGGAATGTGTATTTGCTTCCACTTTATGTTGGGAGTATGTAATTTGTCTTTTGATTTTATAGGAGCTTACAGTTAAGAGATTGGCCTGGGTCTCAGAAGAGACTTTAGACTACAGACTTTTGAATAGAATTGAGACTGGTAAAGACTATGGGGACTTTTAAGGTTGGACTAAATGCATTTTGCATTTTATATGGTCAGGAGCCTACCTATGGGGACAAGTCAATGGAATGTGGTGGTTTGAATGAGTGTGTCCCCTATAGGCTTCAAGTATTCAGAACTTTTGTCCCCAGTTGGTGGCGATGTTTTGGGAGATAGTGGAATATATGGCCATGCTGGAGGAAGTACATCATTGGGGGTCAGGCTTAGTGAATATAACAAGACTTGCAGTATCCAGTCTCTCTCTCTCTCTCTCTCTCTCTCTCTCTCTCTCTCTCTCTCTCTCTCAACTTCCTGTGCTCATTAGGAGCTGTGAACCTTGGCTTTCTTTCTGCTCCAGCCCCAGCCACCATGTTTTCCATCCACCATGATTTCCACTACAGTGGACTCTAATTCCCCAAAACAATCAATCGTAAGCTCAAATAAACTCTTCCTTTTATCTTTTATAAGTTCCCTTGGTCATGGTGGTTTTATCAGAGCAACAGAAAATTGACTAATACAGGTGAGAACCTGGCAGGTCTGCATCTTATTGCCACTCCTCTTCAACATAGTGCTTGAAATGCATGTTAGGGCAATAAGACAAGAGAAGGAAATTAAAGGAATACTAATTGGAAAAGAAGTTAAGCTATCCCTTTTGAAGATGATATGATAGTGTACCTAAGGGATGCTAAAAACTCCACCAGAAAACTTCTAGAAAAATTTAAGAGTTTCAATACAGTAATGGGATACAAAATTAAGCTGGAAAAATCAATAGCCATTCTTTACACCAACAATAAACAAGTGGAGAAGGAACATAAGAAGGCCTCACTCATAATAGCCTCAAAATAATAACATACCTGGGAATAAAACTAAATTGATTCCAATGATCTCTAAAACAAAAATTTAAACCCCTGGAGGAGATTGAAAACTACATCAAAAGATGGAAAAATCTCCCATGCTCATGGATTGGAAAAATTATTGTAGTAAAAATGTCAATTTTACCCAAATTGATATACAGATTCAATGCAATCCTGATCAAAATCCCCATGAGTTTCTTCACAGTCTTGTGGAAAAAAAATCCTTAAATTAATATGGAAAAACAAAAGACCCCAAATAGGTAAAGCAACCCTGAGTGAAAAATGCAGGGGGGGGGGTTGCTCTACCAGACATCAAGCTATATATATTACAGGGCTATGCTCATAAAAACAACCTGCTACTGGCACAAAAACAGACCCATTGACCAATGGAACAAAATTGAAGATCCAAACATGAGGTCATAAAATTTCAGCCACCTCATCTTTAACAAAGGGGAAAAAAATCTCAGTGGAAGAAGGATAACATCTTCAGCAAATGGTGCTGGCAAAACTTTATCACCATTTGTAGAAGAACAAAATTAACCCCCCTACCTCTTTCCTTGTATAAAAATCAACTCCAAGTGGGTTAAAATCCCAACCTGAAACCTGTAACCCTGAAGGTGATAGAAGAAAAAGTTGGTAACTAGCTACAATACATAGGTATAGGAAAAGACTTTCTAAATCAGATAGCAGCTGTACAGGAAATAAGGTCAACAGTTGACAAATGAGACTTCATCATACTCAAAAGCACCTGTAAAGGAAAGAAACAATCAAGGAAGTGAAGAAAAAACCCACAGAGTGGGAGGAAATCTTCACCAGTGATTCATCTGACAGAGCATTAACATCAAGAATATATAGACTACTCAAGAAACAAAGAAGTAAGAAAACAAATGACCTATTCAAATATGGAGTAAAGTACTGAACAGAGACTTCAACAGTGAGGAAATAAAGATGGCTGAGAAACATCTTAAAAAGTGTTCAACATCTTTAATAATTAAGGAAATGCAAATTGAAACCATGTTCAGATATTATCTCACTCTGATAACAACTGGCTAATATCAAGAACACAAAAGACACCAAATGCTGGAGAGGTTATGGGGAAAGAGGAACACTCATTCGCTTCTGGTGGGAATGTAAACTTTTGCAACCATTATGGAAAGCAGTGTGGAGAACACGTAAAAGACTGAAAATGAGCCTACCACCTGACCCAGCCATACCACTCCTGTGTATATACCCACAAGACTCACCGTACTGCAAAGATACATGCACATCCATTTTTATTACAGCTTTCCTCACAATAATGAAGAGCTGGAACCAACCCAAATGCCCCTCACCTGAAGAGTGGATCACAAAATGTGGTACATCTACACAATGGAGTACTACTCAGAGGTAAAGAAAGATGATGTCATGAACTTTGCAGGTTAATGAAGGGAACTGAAGCTATTATGCTAAGTGAAGTAACACAGTCCCAGAAAAACAAGCAGCAGGTGGTCTCTCTCATTTGTGGATGCTAACACCAGATCGCCAGATGAAAGGCAAGCTTAACAACATTATTGTTATATTTCTGTTTATCTGAAATCAACTATGTTGTTATGATGTAAATCTCTTAGGCTCTAGAATCCATCCACCACTTACTTTCAGATTCTGTAATTACTGTGTATGAGTGGAAAGTATGTATTCATATTTAGAATAATATAAAATTAAAGGAGGAAAATGTGAATTCCTAAACATAAAAAAAGACTGAGATAAAGATGCAGGACAGTTATGGCAGAGTACATGATCTAGGGTGGGTTGGGGAGAAGGGAAAGGGGAATTTGTCTAAACTGAACTGAGAAATGATGTCTGAAATACACAAAACATCAATAAAAGCCTTATAAAAATGTTAAAACTAGAAGAAGCAGGGGCTACAGAGATGGCTTTGCAGTTTCCAGCACATTCAGAGACATAGACCTTGAGTAATAATGGCTGAGAAAGATCTTATAAAGTGTTCAATATCACTAGTATTTAAGGAGTATTTGAAAATTTGGATCCTACACATTGTGTTTAAAATCTTACAGAATATTTTTCTATGTCTTTAATTCTAATCTATCATGGTAAAATTGTAAGACAATACTTTTCGTCAAAGTTTTCCCTTAAGACAGTGGACGTTTCTCCATTATTTGGCTACTTAAATTTTGTCAGTCTAAAAGAAAAATCATACATGATTTATTTCGGTCCTTGGAGAGGCATATTTCACACTGCCGATTTTTTTATTTCTTTGTTTTATGAACACTTCCATATTTGGCTGTCTTAAGCCCTCTGGAATTTCACCAACTACTTAGTATTTTCTATTTATTTATTTATTTATGTATTTATTTATTTTTTATTGTTTTATTGATGCTTTGTGTATTTCATACATCATTTTCCAATTCAGTTCAGGCATATTTCCCTTTCCCTTCCCCCCACCCCACCCCACCCCATCCCAGATCATGCATTCTGCCATAAATGTCCTGCAACTTTCTCTCAGTTTTTTTTTCCCATTTTTAGCAATAAGTGATAATTTATGCGTACAAGCATCCTTCATGTAAAACCAATTTTCAGGCAGTTGTGCCCAAACCCACACAGCCCATCGGTCCCACCATGAAGCAGGGGGTGGGGGTGGGCTCGTATGTTCAATCAAGTTGATCAAATGAGTGTCCAGACTAAATTGCTGTAGTTTCACCATTCACCCCATTAGCAGCCCTTACATTCTACCATGCCCCCTCTTCCGCAGATTGTTCCCTAAGCTTAGAAAAGGGGCACGGGGGTGAGGGGTGAGAAGCAAAACAGACTACTTTCTCTGGAGCTGTTGTCTTGGACTCTTCTCAATTCTGGCTGTTTTCTTTCATGGGCTGACAGTTTGTCCAGGAATAACCTTTCGATCCTACTAATGAAGCACAAGCAATTAGATATATAGGTATTTAAACAGTTCTAATAGTTATGGTAGGTTAGTTTGGTATAGACACAGATGTTTGGATGGTATATTAATCCATAAATTACATTTTTTTCTGCTACTTGGTATTTTCTAAAAGTATTTTCTGTACTCACTTTACCTTTATTATGAGACTAGTGAAGTCTTTTCTCCCAAAATCTTCCATTTGATTAATGTGGTCACTGAAGTATCTTTGCATGAACCACTTTTGATTCCTCTCTCTGGGACCATGTTTACATATTTCAATACTTTTTTGTTCTTATTGATTATCAATAGAAGAACCTCACTTTTCTACCTAGAATATTGAGATTCCATATTGCATATTCATTCTCTAACAACTTTTAAGAACTCTTAAAAGCAAGACTTGAAGCATTATTTAGACTGCAGTGGATTCCAGTTTAGGCATGTACAGAGGAGGCCAAAACTAGAAAAAAATTAATGATTTTCCATTATTTTTTTAATACTGAGGATAAAATATTTAGAGAAGAATATTGATAGCCTACTGTCACATAATAATGCAAACACAGATTGTGATGAATTTTCTTTAAAATGATGTGAAGCAGAAGAGCTATATTGGCAATGTCACCAAAAATAGACTTTTCTATATTTCATTTGTTTCCACTTGGAAACTTTAGAGGAAATTTCTAGAATATTTTATATATGTTAAATGAAATGGTTATTTTTTGTTTATTTATTTATTTTTTTGTCTTTTCCAGACAGGGTCTCCCTGTAGTCCCAGCTGTCCTGGAACTCACTCTGTAGACCAGGCTGGCCTTGAACTCACAAATATCCACCTGCCTCTGCCTCCCGAGTGCTAGGATTAAAGGCGTGCGCCACCACGCCCGGCTATGAAATGGTTATTTTAACAAACCTATATTAGATTCCTATTAAATATCCGACCTTGGTAATGGAAGTAAAATTATGGCATCTGTGATTTTGAGAATTATAGTAAGAGTGGAGGAGTATATGTGAAATATACAATACAAAGCTATATATGAACACAAGTATAAATATATTTATTAATAAAATGAATAATGACTGAAATTTCCATATTTGTAATTTCATATTAGACTTTAATAAAATTATCTTCTTGGAAAATGCATGAAAACTTAATTTGTATATTCAAAGTATATTATATGTAAAACATTTTGGAGAAATGTAAATATATTTCCTCTTTTTAAAGATTTGCTTCCATTGGAAGTAGTAATTCTTTCCATAAATTTGTAATCACTCTATTTTACTAGGATAACATAGCTTCAAATTTCTTTAAAATCATTATGTCGGGGCTGGAGAGATGGCCTAGCGGTTAAGAGCGCCGACCGCTCTTACAGAGGACCCAGGTTCGATCCCCAGCACCCACATGGCGGCCGAGAGCCGTCTGAAACTCCAATTCCAGGAGAACTCCAGCTCCAGGGGAATCCGAGACCCTCTTCTGACCTCCGCGGCATTGCACGACACGGGTGCACAAACTTGCATGCAGACAGTACATTCATACACATATAGAAATAAATAAAATAAAAA
>VZQC01014031.1:41289-66065 GCA_009823505.1 Rhizomys pruinosus | reverse complement strand
ATGGAATGAAGGACAAAACCACACCATCATCTCAATTGATGCGCAGAAAGCCTTTTGACAAAATCGAGGATCCTTTCATGTTTAAAGTCCGGAGGGAATTGGTCGGAAGGGATCATTCCTCAATAAATCAAAGCCATATAAGCAGGGAACCCACACCAATATTATCCTGAATGGGGAAATGACAGATACATTCTCTTTAAAGGTAGGTAGGAACTCGACAAGGCGCCCCCTGTCACCACTCCTTTCAATATAGAGCTGGAAACACTTGCTACGGCAATAAGGCAAGAAAAGGAAACTTAAGGAACACTAATTGGAAAAAGAAGAATACAATTGGAAAAAGAGGAAGACAAACTATCCCTTCTTGCAGATGATATGATTGTCTACTAAAGGGATGCTAAGAACCGCACCAGAAAACTCGCTAGGAAACGATTAAGAGCTTTGGGAAGTGCAGGATACAAAATAAGATCTAGAAAAATCATAGCCTTTCTTTACACCAAAACAAGCAACTGAACGGAAGGAATACCAAGGAGACCTTCCCACTACACAATTAGCCTCAGAAACAATAAAAATACCTAGGAACAAACCTAACCAAGGGACACAAGGATCTCTACAACACAATTTTTAAACCACTGCAAACAAAGTGAAATTGGAGGCAAGGCATCAGAAGACATCAGGGACAAACCTCCCATGCTCATGGATTGGGAAAATAAAATAGTAAAAATGTCCATCCTACCCAAACTAGGGTACAGATTTACTGCAATTCCAATCAAAATCCACAAGAGAAAAAAAAAAAAAAAAAAGGAAAAAAATCCTCAATTTCATTTGGAAAAACAAAAGGACCCAAACAGCCAAAACAACCCTTTGAGTGAAAGAGCAGATACAGGGGATCGCGACTTATACCAGATATCAAAGTATACTACAGGGCTAAAGACATATACTACAGGGCATAAAGACAGCCTGGTACTGGCACAAAAACAGACCAGTTGAACAATGGAATAACTGAAGGATCCAAACCTAGAGCTCATACAATTTCAAGCCACCTCATATTTGTACAAAGGGACCAAGAAGACACAAATGGGAGGAAAGACAGCATCTTCAGCAAATGGTGCGTTGGCAAAATTGGATCACGATTCGTAGAGAATGAAATTAAACCCCTCACACGCTCACCATGTACAAAAGCTCAACTCACAGATGACCAGAGCCTCAACGTGGAAACCCCCCAAACTCTTGGAGGGTGATAGAAGAGAAATTGGCAGCCAGACTACAAGACATAGGTGTAGAGAAAAGACTTCCTAAATTCAGACAGCAGCTGCACAAGAAATAAGATCAACAATTGACAATGGGATCTCCTTAAACTACAAAAGCTTCTGTACATCAAAAGAAACAATAAGGAAGTGAAGAGAAAACCCACAGGTGGCAGGAAACTTTCACTGCAGACACATCTGACAAAGCTTTAATCTCCAGAGTATACAAGCTACTCAAAAGAACAAAGAAGGAAAGAAAAACAAATGAAACACTCAAAGACTGGAGCAAAGATCTGAATAGAGGGACTTCACACAGGAGGAAATAGGGATGGCCGAGAAACATCTTAAAGAAGTGTTTAGCATCTCTGATAATTAAGGGAAATGCAAATAAAAACAAATTAAGAAAAGAAAAAAAAAAAAAAAAAAAAAAAAAAAAAAAAAAAAAAAAAAAAATGATACCAAGTGCTGTAGAGGTTGGTTGGAGAAAAGGGGAAACTCATCCATTGCTGGTGGAATGTAAACTTGTGCAGCTATGGAAATCAGTGTGGAGAACCTCTTAGAAGGACTCAAAATGAGCCTCCATTTGACCCAGTCATACCACCTGGGTATATACCACAAGACACAGTCTTACTGCAAAGATACATGCACGAGCTATGTTTTTTATTTGCAGTCTGTTCAACATTAGCAAAATGCTGGAACCAGCTCAAGTGCCCTTCAACCAACGACAAGTGGATAGAGAAAATGTTGTACATCGTATACAATGGGAGTTCTATGCAGCAATAAAGAGGGACAACATCGATGAACTTTGCAGGTTAAATGGATGGAGCTGGAAGACATTATGTTAACTGAGAACAGTCAGAAAAACAAACGACAATGGTATCACTCATCTGTGAATGCTAGCAATAACCAGAATAACAGTTCCATGGGAGGGATGCATAGTAAAAGGAACAACAACAGAAAGACTGCCTCAGAAAATGGACCGAAATGGTGATTTGGAAAGGGGGAGGATGGGGGCGTGAGGACACTGGTGTTATATTCGATTAATGGCATTATTTTAATTGGACGATGAGTTCAACAAGTGCCCGTTTTGCGCTAGACTATGTCTTACGGATACATGGTGGTTTTAGGAGCTTGTAAAAGTAATATGTGTATATTAACTTGTTACGGACTCTGATAAAAACGGTAATGCATCGAGTTAAATGGAGATATTATTCACTGTTGTGTAACAACGATTTATAGTGGGTCCTGATGAAATTTACTTTCTAGGTGCCACAAAGGTTTTGTTATGAGAGACATTCTTGCCTCCCCCCGTAGAACAAGGTGAAATATGACGATGATGGGGGTGCTCTCCAACTGTAAATTGAGACAACTATTATAGTGTTAATTTCTTATAAAACTGGTTAAACTGCCTTCTTTAAATGAATAATAGACATGGAACTGTGAAAAGGATTACTTTCTGTTCAGACCAATATAACACTAAAGTCCTTAAACTATGCGCTTAAGCAAAACATATCACTTACAGGAGTTCTGACATCAGTAATGGATTATTCCCCAGGGAGATGTGGCCAGGGGATCTAGGTCCCACAAAAGGTAAAGAATCATTGCCTCTAAACTGGGATACCCCTTTTGCAAGAAGCGAGAGGTGATAAGGCCTGCTGCTGAAGACCTGATAGTTAACATGGGGAAAAAGATGCATTGAGACCACACATGCAAACGTACAGATGGCCTCTGGAATCCAGAGGTGTTACCAAGGGCCACTAAAATCCAAGTAAAGCCAACTAACTGGGTCTCCTTGAGTCAAGCAAGACTCCACCGACAACACCAGCTACACCTACGCTGCCTGAGAAATAATGGTGCAGGCAAGAGGCAGCCACTATGCCTGTATATCCCATCTAATGGCTCATTGGCTCTCTCCTTGGAGGAATGGACCCATGGCTATGATTGCACACAGTTACATTTCTCTACAGGTAGGAGATATCCATAAGTCACAGTAAGACTTTCTCATATTTAACAGGAAAAAATGTAGTTCATAGATTAACATACCACACAAATATCTGTGTCTATACCAAAAAAAAAAAAAAAAAAAAAAAAAAAAAAAAAAAAAAAAAATACCTATATATCTAATGCTTGTTCATTAGTAAGATCAAACGGTTATTCCTGGACAGGACTGTCAGCCCATTGGAAAGGAAACAGCCAGAAATTGACCAGAGTCCAAAACAACAGCTGTCCAGAGAGAGTGGAATGTTCTGCTTCTCATCCACTTTGCCCCTTTTCTAAGCCCAGGAATAATCTGCTGAAGAGGAGGCATGATAGAAAGTAAGGGCTGCGATAGGGGTTAATGGTAAAACTAGGTGAAACTACAGCAATGTAGTCTGGACCCTCATTTGATTAACCTGATTGAACATACAACCCCTCACCCCCCGCTGGAAGGTGGGGCTGTGGGTGTTTGGGCACAACAGCCTGCAAATTGGTTATACATGCAGGATGCTTGTACTCATGGATTATCACTTATAGCTAAAAAATGGAAAAAAAAACTGAGAGAGATATGCAGGACAGTCATGGCAGAATGCATGATCTCGGTTGGCGTGGGGGTGGGGTGAAGGGAAGGGGAGATATGCCTGAACTGAATTGGAAAATGATATATGAAATGCACAAAGCATCAATAAAAAAAATGTTGTGAAAAAAAAAAGAATTTACACAATTTAGATGAAATCTTTTCTATTTATGATCCTTGTAACATGTGGACTCTTTCTAGCATTTGCTTTTTCTGGTGTTTCATATTAGTAAATGAAGAATCTAAACATTTAAAACTAGTTCTAAGATGAAACACATCTTGTAGCTGCCTTTTTTTTACTTAAGTATACACAGTATAACATGTGAAATCATGGCTTAAATTACTGAAGTGGTTTTATACTCAGTTTTATTCATTAGAAATATGTATTAATTACATTGACACATGAAATTGATTACATAGCAGACATATAAATAAAGCAAGCTCATATTTTGCTGGCTCTCATGCAAAATTTCCATCATTGCTGATGTTGATATGTCCAAGAGAGAAAACAGCACAGAGTATGGTGCATATACAAGACAATGGTAATTTTATAACTCATTACAATCAATGAAAAGTATGCATTCATGTAACAAATAATGTAATTTTAGCTAAAAAAAATCTCTAAAGCATTATACTGACTTTTCACCTTTCTTGGGCATTATTTTATACTTCAGCATATTAGATAGTGAATAGGAAATCCAAGGACAAAAATAAATAATAAGAATTTCTAGTATCTAAACACCATTTAAAATATAAAGTGAGAACTGATTTTTTTTAAAACCTTTTATTCTATTAGTAACAGATTTAGTACTATGAAAATGAAATCTTATTTTTTTCTCGAGTCTTTTATTTTACCCAGTTGACAAAATGTACTTATGGGTGTTGAGGTTACCAAACACATGATAGAAAAGGATTATATTATTTTTCATTTACACAGATTGGTTATTTGACATATAAGTAGAATACCTGACTTGCAACCAGAAGATTTTCCCAAAGCTAAACAAATCACCTGAGGTTACATTATTTATTTCATTTTTTTCCTTTGGTTTATCATTGGTTCTCTTCCTTTTAGGTCTAGTAAGCTTCTGCATGCTTTCTGATCACTTATATTTAAATATTGTAAATATTGACTTTAATTTCTCAGCATAAATAATTCTGATTATACTTTAAAACAGAGGTTAGGTTCTTACCAAATTTTCTCATTAATCCATCTAGAATTTTTCTGTATAATATGTTCTATTTATTAATTTATTATAAAATTAATCAGTGAGCATGTCTATAATTTCTAAAAATTATGGAAGGATATGCAGTAACGCAAATCATTCTATGTACACAATATCATTTTCTTTTGGTCTTTTTGAGACAGGGTCTCTCTGTAGCCCCAGCTGTCGGGTAACTCACTTTGTAGACCAGGCTGGCCTTGAACTCCCAGAGATTTTCCTGCCCCTACCTCCTGAGTGCTGGGATTACAGGTGTGCACCACCATGCCCTGTTAATATGATTTTTTAATTATATTATTTATATTGATATTTTATATCTTTCATTCATCATTTTTTCAGTGCATTTTGGATACATTCCCCTCTTCCTGCCCCTCCTCCTCCCCAGTTTATGCATTCTGCCATACATGTCTTGCATCTTTCTCTCAGTGTTTCTAAGGATATTTTTTCCTCAGGGGATTGTTGATTTGAGAAGAATTTGACTGTATCAGTCAGTTCTTTGACCCAGTCCTTATGTTGTTGTTCCCTCCAATTTGTATTACTCCCAATTATTCCTGTTTAAACAACAAATATGTATCAAAATTATGACCTTTGGGAATAAACTCTATGTTAATTCCAAAATATGTTTTGGGGTTCAGTTTTTTCCTTTTAATTATATATTACTCTAGAATATGAATACGTATCTTCTACCCTTATATGGTAATCACAATGTCTGAATATAAGTGCTAGGTCTATTCTAAAGCCTGTTAAGAGATTCACATTGTAACAGCACAATTGCTTTCAGATACAAAGAAATATAATAATAAAGTTGGTTAGTTTGCCTGCCAACAGATGATTTGATGTCAGCAACCATCCCCCCTTCTTTTTTTACCTGCAACGTTCATGAGGTCATTTTTCTTTCTTTCTTTCTTTCTTTCTTTCTTTCTTTCTTTCTTTCTTTCTTTCTTTCTTTCTTTTCTTTCTTTCTTTCTTTCTAAGTATTTACCTTCTTGGCCTATTTTGACCATTTAAATTTTTTTTATTTCATTTTTTTAACAATAAGTATTAAGTTATGAGTACAAGCATCCTTCATGTAAAACCAATTTGCAAACAGCTATGCCCAAAACTACACTGCCCAAAGCTCCCAACACCCAGCTGGAGGGGCTTGTATCTACAATCAAGTTGATCAAATAAGTGTCCAGTCTATGTTGCTGTAGTTTCACCATTCACCCCAATAGCAGCCCTTACATTCTACCATGACTCTCTTCTGCAGATTATTCCCTAGCTTAGAAAAGGGGCATGGGTGGACTAGAAGAAAAACAGTCTACTTTCTCTGGAGATGTCGTATTGTACTTGGATGAGTTCTGGCTGTTTCCATTCATGGGTTGGCAACTTGTTGAGGAATAACCTTTCAATCTTACTAATGAAGCACAAGCAATTAGATATGTAGGTATTTAAACAGTACTAAATATTTGGTAGGTTACTTTGGTATAGACACAGATGTTTGAATGGTATGCTAATCCATGGATTATGGTTTTTTCTGTAAAAGATGACAAAGTCCTACTGTGGCTTATAACATCTCCTAACCAATAGAGGATGTAAGCTTGTGGCATCAGCTGTGAGTTATTCCTCCAAGAGAAAGCTACTAGCCAATTAGATTTGGGATATACAGACATATGGCTGCCACTGTTGCACAGTATTTCCAGGCAGGTGAGGTGTAGCTGATGTTGATGGAAGAGTCTTGCTTGACTCAAGGAGACCAATATTTGCTTTATTGGTTTAGTGGCCTTTAGTAACACTCTCTGGTATTCCAGAGACCAACATTACACTTGCAAGTGCGGTCTCAATACATCTTTCCCATGCTTACATTAGGTCTTCGACAGCAGGGCCTTATCGCTTCTCTTCTTGCAGCTATCCCAGTTTGCAGGCAAGAAGCCTTTACCTTTTTTTTTGGGGGGGGGGGGCTTGGATCCCCTGGCCAACATCTCCTTAGCAGAATAATCCATTGCTGATATCAGAGCCCTCCTGTATTAATATATTTTGCTTAAATGCACAGCTTAAAGAGACTTTAGTATTATATTTGGCTCTGAATAGAGAATAATCCTTTTCACAGTTCCTATGTCTATTAGTGAATTAAAGAAAGCAGTTATACCAGTTTTATGAGATTATGTCTATAAGAGTCAGCTCTAATTTACAGTAAGAGAATGGCTTCATTACCATCATAATTTTTTTTTGTTCTACGAAAAGGAGATAAGAAAATCTCTAATATTAAAACTTTGCGGCACCTAGAAGGTAAGGTTCATTAGGAATCAATATAAACAGTTGTTACTGGCTGGAGAGATAGCCTAGCAGTTAAGAGTGCTGACTGCTCTTGCAGAGGACACGGGTTTGATCCCTAGCATCCACATGGCGGCTAAGAACCATCTTTAACTCCATTTCCAGGGGAACCCAATGCCCACTTCTGATCTCTGCAGCATTGCACAAACCTAAATGCAGACAGTACACTCATATGCATAAGAAATAAATAAATAAAAAATAAAAAATAAACAGTTGTTACAAATAGGATCCACAGAGATGTTTGATGCCTGTAGCAGTCTGAGGCTTTTCTTCCTTTTAATGTTTAGATGGGCCAACTTCTCTGCTGGTATTTCTTGGTACATCCTACACAATGCAAAGCTGGATCTTTTCTTTCTCAGCCATTAAGTCAGTGGCATTTTGACCTGTGGGAACATACAAATCTTTTCCCATAGTTAGTTTTGTTTTAAATTGAAATTTTTTTGACAAAAACGTTTAATATATAACTATATCCCACCTTTTTATTTTAGGATTTTATTTTTTGAAACATGAGTCTCAAAAAGGCAGTTGTAGTACACAAACCTATAGGCAGGAATCAAGGTGCAAATTTCATTAAATTTACCCAAGCTGTTTTGGGTGACTGTATGTTGTTAATTTGGGAAGCATACTTAATTCCTTAAGTTAAATTATCCTGCAGGTAAAAGAGAATGTTACAAGATGATACTGTATAACACAAAAATTATAGAGACCATTTGTATATGTTAATCCCAAACTTATTGTTATACAGATTTAAGTAAAACAAATGTGGACGACAATTTATATTTCCAATTAAATTAGATGTATTACCATTTTTATTAAAACCATTAAACTAATGTTCTTTAATATAGACAATTTTACTTTTACTAAGTCCTAAAATGCCATGTAATTTGTAGATAGAGTTTGGGCAAAATTGGATACTTGTGAAACTCACATCAATTAAATATACATTAATCGATTATAGACCCGCATCCCCCTCCCAACCTTCCCACCACTCCAGATTCACCATTTAGGTCAGTTTTCTGATGCAGTCTTTCTGTTGTTCTTTCAATATGCATCCCTCCCAACAAGAAATATCTACAACTGGGTTAATGACACTAGCATCCACAGATGAGGGATACCATTCGTAGTTTGTTTTTCTGGGACTGTGTTACTTCGCTTAATATAATATCTTCTAGCTCCATCCATTTCCCTGCAAATTTCATGATGTTGTCTTTCTTTACTGCTGCATAGAACTCCATTGTGTACATATACCACATTTTCTCTATCCACTCCTCAGTTGAGGGGCATTTGGGTTGGTACCATTTTTTTGCTATTGTGAACAGAGCTGCAATAAATATAGCTGTGCATGTATTTCTCCAGTAAGATGAGTCTTGGTTTATACCCAGAACTGGTATGACTGGATCAAAAAGCAAGCTCATTTTGAGTTTTCCAAGGGTTCTCCACACTACTTTCCATAGTGGCTGTACAAGATTACATTCCCACCAGCAATGGATGAGTGTTCACCTTTCCCCACAACCTTTCCAGCACTTCTTATCATTTGTTTTCTTGATCCTGGCCAGTCTTATCAGAGTGAGATGATTTCTTAAAGTGGTTTTGATTTGCAATTCCCTAATTAATAGTGACTTTGAACAGTTTTTAAGATGTTTCTCAGCCATCTCTAATTCCTTCTCTGTGAAGTCTCTATTCAGATCTTTGCTCCATCTTTTGATTGATTCATTTGATTTTTTTCTTCTTTATTTTTTGAGTAGTTTGCATATTCTGGAAAAAAATGCTTTGTCAGATGTATCTGCAGTGAAGGCTTTATCCTACTCTGTGGGTTATCTCTTCACTTCGTTTATTGTTTCTTTTGATGTACAGAAGCTTTTGAGTTTAACAAGGTCCCATTTGTAAATTGTTGATCTTATTTCTTGTGCAGCTGCTGTCTGATTTAGGAAGTCTTTTCCTATGCCTATGTCTTGTAGTCTGCTGCCAGGTTTTTCTTCTATCACCCCCAGAGTTTTTGGTTTCATGTTGAGGTCTTTGATCCATCTGGAATTGACTTTGGTACAGGGCGAGAGGTAGAAGTTTAATTTCATTCTTCTACAGGTGGTGATCCAGTTTTGCCAACACCACTTGCTGAAGATGCTGTCTTTCCTCCATTGTGTTCTCTTGGTGCATATATATTCATGGTTGTGAGATCTTCATCATCAATTGTTCCTGTAATAAAGTTGTAATGGCCCTCTTTGTCTCTTTTAATTTCTTTTGCTTTGAAGTCTATTTTGTCTGAAATTAGAATAGCACCACCTGCTTTCTTTTTGGTTCCATTTGCTTGGAATATTTTCTTCTGTTCCTTCACCTTAAGTTGGTGCCTATCCTTGAAATTGAGATGGGTTTCATGTAGACAACATATAGAAGGATTCTGTTTCCTAATTCATTCTCTCAGTCTATGTATTTTGATTGGGGAGTTTAGTCCATTGATATTTAAGATTATAATTGAAAGATGGATGTTTCTTCCTTTCACCTTATTATCCATTTGGACTTTCAGTCTCCAATTCTACTCCTACGGTTGTGTTTTTATTACTTACTTTTCCTAGATGTTTGGCGATATTTGCTCCTCTCTTCTACCCTTTGCATTGCTTCAAGTATTTTCTGAAGACTTGGTTATCTGGACATGTATTCTATCATCTTGTTTATGTCATGGAAGGTTTTTCTCTCTACTTCAAATATAATCGACATTTTTGCTGGGTATAGAATTCTGGGTTGGCATCCATAGTCCTTTAACACTGGGAATGCTTTGCTTCATGTTCTTCTTGCTTTCATGGTTTTTGCCGAGAAGTCAGTTGTAATTCTGATGGGTTTCCCTTTGTATGTGACTTGTTTTTCCTTTGTAGCCTTCAGAATTTTGTCTTTGTTTTGGGCGTCTAGCTTTTTAACTATGATATGGCATGGGAAGTTTCTTTTCTGATCTTGTCTATTTGGAGTCCTATGTCCTTCTTATATTTGTCTATAGGTTTGTCTGTTTTTAGTTTGGGGAAATTTTCTGGGGAAATTTTCTTCTATTATTCAACAGAATAATAGAAGAAAATTTCTTGAGATTCTTCTCCTTCCTCTATTCCTATGATGTGGAGGTTTGATCTTTTCATAGTGTCCCATATTTCCTGGTTGTTCCACTTTTGTGTATTTTTAAATTTTTCATAATCTTCATTTGAGCTTTTTAGTTGCTCTGTGTTATCTTCCAGGTCTGATATTCTTTGTTCTGCTTCCTCCATTCTATTTCTGAGGCTTTTTCCTTTCCTTTTTTCTTGATTGGATGAGTGTTATATTTCCTTTTTCATTTCATCCTGTGATTTCTTTAGTATGTCCACTTCCATTTTGAGCTTCTTAATCTCTTCTTGGTGCTCCTTACTTCACTGGTTGGCTTCCTTTTTCAGTATTTCTACTTCCTTCCGGAGTTTGTTTTTTTCTCCCTCTAGTTCTTTCTGGAGTTTCTCATTCTCTTCCTTCAGTTCTTTCTGAAGTTTGTCATTGTATCCCTCTACGTCCTTTTTGAATTTTTCATTCTCTCTCCTTAGTTCTCTGACTTCTTTATTTTCTTTATTTTCTCTGCACAGGTCTGCAATTATTCCTCTAAGATCTGTTTCTTGGGTCACGTCTAGGGGGATCCCACTGTAGCTATCTCCTATAGGGTTGGTAGAGCTTGGCACAGAATTATCCTGCACCTTTCCCATGTTATCCCTTCACCGTGTCCCTGCCATGGGGTTCCCTTTTTTTTTTTTTTTTTTTTTGCCTGTATTGATGCCAATCACAACTTTATTTTCACTATGTTGAAGTCTTATTTTGCTTGCCTCCTTTCGATGCTTTTTTTTCTTTTTTTTTTTTTTCTTTTTCTCCTCCTTGTTTATGGAGTGTTGACTTGTCTAGGTTTCAGGCTTTCAATTTACATATATATATATATTGAATACTGGAAGTCTAAGTCACTCTTCCATTCCTGTTCTGAAGGTTCTCAAAAAAATATCCACTTGGATACTCTCTCCTCATTTACAGTTGGCTGGGGGGGGGGTGTGGGGGGAATGCCTGACTTAGCCCTGTCTGGAGCACCAAGCTCTTGCCTATGCTTCAGGTGGTCTTAACAAGCAAGGCCCCAACCTGAGCACACTGCACAAAGTCTCACAATCGGGGTCATCATTTTTTTTTCTTTTTTTTCTTTTTCTTTTCTTTTTTTCTCTTTTCGACTCAGAGTAATGTATAAGCTATCGAGGTCATCTTTCTTTACCACTGCATAGAACTCCATTGTGTAGATGTACCATATTTTTGTTATTCAGTCATCAGTTGAGGGGCATTTAGGTTGGTTCCAGTTCTTCACTACTGTGAAGAGAGCTGCAATAAACATAACTGTGCATGTATCTTTGAGGTAGGATGCATCTTTTGGGTATATACCCAGAAGTGGTGTCACTTGGTCAGGTGGTAGGCTCATTTTAAGTTTTTTAAGGATTCTCCATACTGCTTTCCATAGTGGTTGTACGAGTTTACATTCCCACCAGCAGTGGATGAATTTTCCCCTTTCCCCACAACCTCTCCAGCATTTGGTATCTTTTGTTTTCTTGATCTTGGCCATTCTTATTTGAGTGAGATGATTGCTTAGAGTTCTTTTAATTTGCATTTCCATAATTATTAATGAAGTTGAGTATTTTTTAAAGATGTTTCCAAGCCATCTTTACTTCCTTATTGGTGAAGTTGCTGTTCATCTCTTTACTCCATCTTTTGAATAGGTCATTTGTTTTCTTAATTGTTTTTTAAGTAGTCTATATATTCTGGATGTTAATGTTCTGTCAGATATACCACTAGTGAATGTTTCCTCCAACTCTATGGGTTTTCTCTTCACTTCCTTGATTGTTTGTTTTGTTGTACAGAACTTTTGAGTTTAATGAGGTCCCATTTGTCTGCTGTTGACATTATTTCCTGTGCAACTGCTATTTGGTTTAGAAAGTCTTTTTCTATGCCTGTGTCTTGTAGGTTACTGCCAACTTTTTCTTCTATCACCTTCACAGTTTCAGGATTCATGTTGAGATCTTTGATCCACTTGGAGTTGATTTTTCTACAAGGTGAGATGTAGGGGTTTAATTTTGTTCTTCTACAAATAATTATCCAGTTTTGCAAACAACATTTGCTGAAGATGCTATCTTTCCTCCATGGAACTTTTTTTGGCCCTTTTGTCAAATATGAGATGGCTGAAATTTTAGGAGCTCAAGTTTGGACCTTCAACTTTCTTCCATTGATTAACAGGTTTGTTTTTTTTGCCAGTACCATAATGTCTTTGTGAATATAGCCCTGTAATATACCTTGAAGACTGGGAAGGTAATCACTCCTGTATTGCACTTTTCACTCAGGGTTCCTTTAGCTATTTGGGTTTTTTGTTTTTTTTCATATGAATTTGAGGATATTTTTTTCCAAGTCAGTGAAAAAGCTCATGGGGATTTTGATTGTGATTGCACTGAATCTGTATATTAATTTGTGTAGAATGGACATTTTTACTATATTAATTTTTCCAATCCATGAGCATGGGAGGTCTTTCCATCTTTTGATGTCATTCTCAATTTCCTTCTGTGGGGTTTAAAATTTTTATTGTAGAGGTCTTTGGTGTTTTGATTAGGTTTAGCCCAGGTACCTTATTTAATTTTTTTGAGGCTATTATGATTGGGAAGGTCTCCTTATATTCCTTCTCCAGTTGCTTATTGTTGGGGTAAAAGAAGGCTACAGATTTTTCTCTGTTATTTTGTATCCCACTACTTTGCTGAAGCTTTTAATCATTTCTTGGAGTTTTCTGGTGCGGTTTTTAGCATCCTTTAGTTTAACTATCATATCATCTGTGAAAAGGGATAGTTTGACTTCCTTGATTCTAATTAGTACTCATTTAATTTCCCATTTTTGTCTTTTTCCCTTAGCAAGCATTTCAAGCACCGTATTGAAGAGGAGTGGTGACAGAGGGCAGCTTTGCCAGGATCCTGCCCTTAAGGGGAATACTTTCAATTTTTCTACATTTAGGGTGACGTTGGCAGTGGGTTTGTTTTTTTATGGCTTTTATTACATTGAAGAATGTTCCTTTCAGTTTAATTCCCTCTAAGACTTTAAGCATGAAGGGTTGCTGGATAATGTTGAAAGCTTTTTCTGCATCAATTGAGATGTGCATGTGGTTTTTGTCTTTCAGTCTATACATGTGTTTTATGATGTTTATTGATTTACATATGTTGAACCATCCCTGAATTTCTGCTAAAATAATTTTGAAACAGGATACTGGTAATTCTTATAGCTCAATCTTATAGCTATCCTCAAGAATTTTCTTCAGGAAATACATATCAGTAATGAATGCTATGGTGTCCTGTTCCTTTTCTTTCTTTTAAAAAATCATTGTTTTTTTCTGAGACATATTAAATTATCAGTATTTCAATTTTAAGAAATATACAGAACTCATCTTATTTAGTACTTGTTAAAAAAAAAGTTTTGACATGCTCTTCAAAATATGTGTCAACTATATGACAAGATGAACCATACTAAATGATTACTATGAGTGAATTTCCATATACTCTAAGAATACAAATGTATATAGTGAGCACTTATACTAAATTATGAGGTTGTAAGCTGAGCTTCACAAAATAGTAAATTGTTCTGAAAAAGTAAATTGAGCATGTGGATGTAAAATGAGGAATACAATGTATTTAAATAAAATAGAGATTTCTTTAGTCTTTTCAAGACAGGGTCTCCCTGTAGTCCCAGCTGTCCTGTAACTCACTCTGTAGACCAGGCTGGCCTTGAACTCACAGAGATCCACATGCCTCTGCCTCCCAAGTGCTAGGATTAAAGGCATGCTCCAACACACCCTGCTCAAATAAAATAGAGTTCTAAGTAATCAAAAAATTATATAAAGCCAATAGAACCTTCTTTTTATTAAAATGTTTTATATGATTTATGTTGTTGCAAAGGGCCATTTGCCTATGAAAATACAATGATTGGCTGGGCGTGGTGGTGCATGCCTTTAATCCTAGCACTTGAGAGACAGAGGCAAGAAGATCTCTGTGAGTTCAAGGCCAGCCTGGTCTACAGCATGAGTTCCAGGCCAGCTGGGGCTACAGGGAAACCTTGTCTCAAAAAGATCAAAAGAAAAAAAAAAAAGAAAAAGAAAATACAATGATTGATGCAACATTCATTTCTTCAGATTGTGCACATGATGAGAAAGATATGATTTTAAAATCTTTCCAAAATTGACAATAAAATTAAAGTCTTGTATCCAACAAGTTGATTGAACCTCATGAAGTGGTAAACCCCCAATTTGGAGGCCAATACATATAATAAAATTCTGAAAATGAGATAAAATGTCCAGGAAAATTTTTATCTCAACTACTGGAGATCAATCAGATGGAAAACTGTACTAATTATAGATTATGGCTCAAATTAGAAATGAAATATCAAAATCATTTTTAGGTGCTTTATGAATAAATCTGTCAAATAACAGAATATATGACTTCCAATGGGAGGGTGGCAATGGAGAGGGGTTATAAATGTGATTAACATTGATTGAGTTGCTCCATATGAAACATGCAAAAATTCAATATAATATGAATGTATCCATCCACTCTGAAAATATAGTGGATACACTTAAAAAGCAAAAGGATAATATCTAGGCAAATTCATTTGATTTCTCTTATGTTCTTTGTGTCATATGCCACTCCTTGAAACATTAAGAAAAACAAAAAAGATGATAATGCATAATATGAATCTCAAGTTGGACATCATTTTGTCTCCAAAAGAAAATAACTGTAGAGTGAGACATACTACCACCTCAATTTTAAAAGGCAAGATTCAGATATTATAAAATATTTCTTACTGGGAATAAAGAAAGCATAGTTTTGAATATCTGAGACAAGATGTATGAAATATTTTCAGGTTCTGAAATTATGAATAAATAGTAGCCTAGAGATGAGCAGTTGTATACTTTGGGTTATAAAAGTTTGCAAAACTATCATACTGTGCAACAACTTGTACACTAATAGTGAAGAATGTTTATGAAGACAAAAAAAATTTTTTTTGGTCTTTTTGAGACAAGGTCTCCCTTTAGCCCCAGCTGGACTGGAACTCACAGGCTGGCCTTGAACTCTCAGAGATTGCCTACTTCTGTCTCCTGAATTCTGGGATTAAAGGCATGCACCACCATGTCACGTGGAGACATATTTATCTGGTTTGCCTTTAATGTTTTCGTATTTACTTTTAGAAATGTTCTTAACTTTGAACAAGAGCTTGGCAAACTTAATAGACAATTTACCTCCAAATTCCTATCACCCTCTTTGAGGTACACTCGCCTTTTAATTAAGTGTTTGCATTTTGTTATGTTGGTAACTTCATATACATCATACATTTTGATTTAATTCATTAACCTTTCCCTCCCTGAAAATGCTTCTATAATCCAATCATCACTTTTCCCTTCCATTTTAACATACAGATTTTATTTTGCATCCACTGAGTTCAGTTACTGCCAAGATATACAGTTCAATTAGTACTGCTTGTATGTGAATGTTCTGGTACATGGATAGCCCCTCATTTTCCATATCCCTGAAGAAAAGCAACTCTTTTTTTCACAGAAGACAGAAGTTGCAAACATCTCCTCGCCTAGTGGTAAGAAGTTACGAGGCTTTTTGCTGGCTTGATCTTGTACACTGCATATACATGTAGTTACAACCACTGTGAGTTCATGTGTGAAACAGCCCTGTCACATACAGCAAATACTGTTTCACTACAAATGTCCACAAATTCTATCTCTTACAATCTTTAGCCTTGCTCCATCATGATGCTCCCTTTCTCCTTTTCTCTCACTTTTCCTTGAAAAAGCAGTGACAGGAATGTTTATACAGGAATGTAGGAAATAGGCCTTAAGAAGAAAATGATTTTGCTAGGTATGGTGGTGCACGTGTTTAATCCTAGTACTCAGGAGGCAGAGGGAGGCAGATCTTTGTGAGTTCAAGGCCAGCCTGGTCTACAGAACAAGTTCCAGGATAGCCAGGGCTACAGGGAGACCAAAAAAAAAAAAATTTCAGCAATCATTCTGAGATTTAGTCTGAATCTCAAATCATAGGATCCCTGAAATCCTCAAAACTAATTTAGATACTGAGTTGTGTTTTGGTCTCTGTGTTGGGGGTCTGTGTCTGAAAATCACTTAGATATTACCATTAACAAGTCTCACATATCTTCTATAAAATGACTTACCTTTTATGTATAATCTATTCATTTTCACCCTGAGAATATGTACAATGTCTTAACATAAAATCTTTATAAATATTTGCTTTTAGTATTATTTAGGGACTGATACTATGAAGATAGTATACATGATCAGGATTGATGGCATTTGTTTTCTAATTATTTCCAAAATACAGTTGGTTGAAGGAATTTGCACATCAGAAATGATGAATACAAAGGTTTGAAAAAAAAAAAAAGATTTCAATCCTTCTTGAATTCTACACAGATAACTGGGAGGGTGAGTTGAGAATAAAGCAGCCATCCACAACTAGAAAAGTCTTTACAGAGAAAGCAAACTATGCTACGTTTTGAGCTTGTACTCTACAGAATCCAAGAAACATAAGAAATTATGTGAAATTTGCTAACAAATTTGTAAACAGAAGAAAAAACTGCTCATACTTTTATAGTGACTCCAAAATCTCCTTAGTATTTGATAAAATATTTACTTGTTGCCTCTCCTGACTAACTTCTGCCACTGTCAGAGCTATATCATATCATCCGTGCTCTATGTCTGTCTCTTTATTTGTTGATATTTCATTTCCATTGACTTTAACAACAAAGATAGACACAGAAAATCTAAATAATAATCTTCATGATAGACATTTTCCTTTGTCTTGGGGGATTATATGTAGAAGCAATGACCATACTACAGAAAATGGAAAGATTTTGTCTACTGTTTTAAAACAGAAAACTATGTGATTCCTGTATCTATATGGATATAATGGGTGCATTTCCTCCATTGGTGTGTGCGTGTGTGTGTGTGTGTGTGTGTGTGTGTGTGTGTGTGTTTCAGACCTGAAATAAATCTAAAAACACTTAAAGACAAGATTCAGTTATCATATTCCTCCTCCAAACAATGAATTTCTGCAGATAGCAAGCATGTTTTAACTTTTACTATCCAATTCTGTTTGAAATATAAGTGGGTATTGATGTCTTTATTTTAATGCTCTGTAAATTTTGACATGATCCTGTCAATAATTTTTAGTTTTATGATTTTGGTATATACTTTTAAAGTTACCTATTTTGATATGTCACTTTGACATATGGCTGTATTACTTAAATTATTAAGATTGGGTGGAAAATGTTCAACAGAGACTCTTTAGTAATGTTAGAAAAGCAAAAACAAAGCAATGTTGATCACTTGAGCATTATTTCCTTTGACATTTAATGAGAAGTTAGATGGACCATGAAAGAAGATACACCACCTGGTAGATTTATGAAATAGTGGAAAACAGTAGAAAACTGCATTTCAATATCTTTTCAAATTATTACTTTTACAGCAGTTATTTCTTTAAATAATGCATATAGACATGAGGATTGTGTAAGTATGATTTTACTATTATATAGCTCAAACAAAAAACTGATACTACATATTAGATTGCATAGCTGCTTTAACGTTCAAAATACTTTTAACAGTTAAAAAAAACAGAGAAGTAATGCAAGTCACATAACTGACAAATGTAGGCATGTCTCAGGGGTAAGTTAAATCAGACAGGTTAAGGAAACTGTAAGTACTTTTCTGACAATGAAAGGGTGTGACAAATGTAGAATTTCAAAAGTAAAGAGGTGCCATGGTAACTTTATAGATCTATAATGGAAGAGATTTTCTGTTTGCAATATGAATAATGTTTTTAACATTTCTCTTCTTCAGAAAGTTTGTGTGAATATGACTCAGCTCTCAAATTAATTTTGCATTCCATTTAATTTCGTGCATTTTTATTATATAAATATATAAATCATGCATATTTTAAAAGATAAATTGTGAAAAGAAAGTCATCGTGATTATTCTTTAGACTGATTTCCCACCTTCTTTTAAAAACTAGTCCAGGGGTGGAGAGATGGCCTAGCGGTTAAGCGCGCCAACCACTCTTGCAGAGGACCCGGGTTCGATCCCCAGCACCCACATGGCGGCCGAGAGCCGTCTGAAACTCCAATTCCAGGAGAACTCCAGTTCCAGGGGAGTCCGACACCCTCTTCTGACCTCCGCGGCGTTGCACGTCACGGGTGCACAGACTTGCATGCAGACAATACATTCATACACATACGGAAATAAAAAAAAAAAAAATCTAGTCCAAATTTTAAGATAAGAAGAATTCATACAGGATACTTTTTCCAAGTTACCATTTATATCCATGGAGAATTTGGAAAAAAAATGTCTCACAACCGAAAAATCAAATAGAGAGCAAGAATGCCTAAGAGAAGTTTTGACTAGTGAACTGAGAGAAAGACATGTACTCAAATGTGCTGATCTAAGAGACACCTTACCATTTAGAAGTCATTACATAGCGCCCACAGCATGAGCATTTCTCTGTCATGGGCCTGTCTGTATATGTTCTACTTGATATAGGTAGTCTAGGAGGTGAAGAGTTTCCTGTCTTTCTCTGCAACTGGCGTCTTTCATATATTAATCTTGACAATCTCTTTATCCAGACCTTATTCTCTTGCAATAACACCACTTTGAGAGTAACAGTTCCAAAACCATTTTGGTGTAGCAGAAGTTAGTAGTGAATCAAACTTCTATAACTGGTCAGTGTTCATGATGAGAACACTCTTTGTTTAAGAGGATCAAAAGTATTCTCCATAATTATTTATTGATTGGAGAGGAGGTTTTGGGTTTTCTACAGTAGAAATTGTCTATAATTCCTTCATAATGAGGAGCTCAGCTTAAAATTTCTTATATTTTAGAAGACAAAAATTTCATAACATTCAACTCTAAGATTTAAGCAGAAATAACATGATTGTGCCAATCAATGACAGCAGAAAAGGTGAGAGCTAGGAAAGACATGGCCATGCTTGTCCTAATACTAGCAACAACAAAAACATACTGATGATTACTCACTTAGAATATGGTGAAAAAAAAAAGATTTATTTATTTATTTATTATTTATGTAATATATTAGAGTGTTTTGCCTGCAGGTAGGTAAGTGTATCTGTGTCATCCAATATCCATGGAGGCCAGAAGAGTGCGTACGACACCCCAAACAGTAGCCATAGAGAGATTTTAGCCTTCATGTATGTCCTTGGAATCAAATCCATATCCTTTGCTAGAGTAGTCAGTGCTCCTTAACTACTGAGCCATCTCTTCAGCCCCAAAAGAGTGTTTTTAAAAAGGACTACATTGGTGGAATAGATTCAAAGGAAAATATTGTAAGGTTTAACAATTGGATCCAGTATGTCAAAAGAAAAATAATATAAAAAAGCATAAGATAAGCTCTTATTTATAATTACTTGTTGGTTTAGAAATGAAATTATATATCGGGTGGTTGAAATTGTTCTGTCATGCCAGTAACCCAAGACACGGTCTGTGCTTCTGAATCATTATATTTCCATTTTTTTAGTCTAGTTAGTAATTGTTGTTGTTGTTCAATTAATATATTATAACCTATCATTTTAATTGTTGGTTATATATTTCTGCCGGCTGCTTGTAATCATTGCTTTTTATTGCTGTTGTTGTTAAGGTAAGTGGAAATTTTTCAAAGGTTACTCTTAGAGACAGGAAGAAGTCCGTGTCTCCTTTTATTTACTTTGACTTTAACCAGTTGTGCCATCTCTTGGGAAATGTCATGACTTCATGACTATGTGGCTATCCGAGGAAGCACTAAGGACATTTTCCTCTCTGATAATCCTTTTATAGACTGTATCCTGGTTGTGACGAACTTCTGGTTTCCACTTCCTTTCTGATCAAGAGAATGCATGAATTACCAGAGCTGTATCATCCTCTGAGAGGTGCCACATGCACCGTCTCCTGGCCTGGTCATTTGTACTGATATGGAAGAAAATTTAGGGATTAAGTTCATGTGATTGTTTTCTGATTTTAAGAAATAAAAAAGGGATGACACCAGAAAGATATAGCAAGGATATATAAGCTTGTGTGAGTAGATCTGGCTCTTTTGTTTCAAATGCTAGTCACATTAAAAGTGCAAATGAGTGAGGTTTTTTTTTTGTTTATTTGGGGGTTTGTTTTATTGTTTTTTTTCTATATTCATTTTTGAAGGGAATGTGTTATTTGAGGAAACTCTCTATCCACTTGAAGGGGTTGAGAGTAGTGAGAGCATAAAAAATAACCAAATCTAATGCAACAATGTGGTTATGGATTATGGAGATCTATTCATATTTTGAACTGAAAATTTCTGAAGTACTCATCTGCGTCTTATAAATATTGCAAACAGGAACTTGAGCATCCTGATGGTTGAGAGAAAGAATGTTGTGTACCTTATGTTTACTTCCCTTTAATATTCATTTACTACCAACTTTTGCATCTGACTTAGCATATTTCTATTAGATACAGTTCTTACACGATATTATTCTTAGAAGACTACCAGATTCCATCACCCTAAAATGGACTACCACTAAGAGTATCTAAAATCTGTAGGAGAGATTTCCTTCCTGTGCTATCCCCTGCCTAACTAATGGTCCCCCAAGAGAGTAAATATTGTCAATCTGATAGAATCTAAACTCACCTTTGAATATGCTTGTGAGAAAGCTCTTAGTTTAGATTAGCTGAAACAAGAAAATATCTTCTGTGTGTGTATGTTTGGTGGGGTGGAAGACTGCATAAGGAGAAAGTGATCTGAGAACCAATACTCACCTCCTTCTATTTCTTAACTACTTACACAATATGACAGGCTGCGGGGCTGGAGAGATAGCCTAGCGGTTAAGAGCGCTCTTGCAGGGGACCCGGATTCGATCACCAGCACCCACATTGTGGCTGAGAACCGTCTGTAACTCCAATTCCAGAAGATCTCCAGTTCCAGGGGAATCCGAGACCCTCTTCTGACCTCCGGGGCATTGCACTACACGGGTGCACAAACCTACATGCAGACATTACATTCATACACATACAAAAATAAAAAAAATTTTTTTTAATTAAAAAACAAAACAAAACAAGCAAACAAAAAAACAATATGACAGGCTGCCTCATGGCCATGCAGCTCTGCCTCTCCCACCATGGAAAGATGAAGCCTTCCTGGACAGTGAGCAAAGATAAACCCTTCCTCCCATAAGTCTCTTTCTGTTAGGTTTTTTAACAGCAAAGAAAAAAAGAAAGTAATACACTCCCTCCCTCATTTATTTGAAACATGAATGGATTACTGATTTTCTTTTGTGGTGTGACTATAAAATTTTATTTATCCTTCCAAAGGGGAATTTGAACTAGAAAAAGAGACATCAATATTAGCATATGAAAGAATCCATTTGACAGAGAAAGATCTGAAACCTTTCCCCACCTGGGCTATAGGAAACTAGGACAGCTTATTCAGGAAAGACTAAAGGCTTGAGAGAAGCAGGTGCTATGTAAATAACCTAAGCATATAAACCTTTCAGAGTTTGTCTTTCCCTTTGCTCAGTAGCCCACTCTGATTCTTGAGCAAGCTTTCTCTCTCTGTATCTATTTCTAAGCCCTTGTCATTTTTCCTGAGAAGAATCATGCACTTCATTTTTTGCTGAGACACAAGAATCTGGGAAATTCAGCAAGTGTCTCTGAGACTCAGAGCCATACCAATACCAATTGTCACAGCCAACAGTGAAAGAATAAGGTCTCATCAAGGTTATAGATAGCAAAATGTTTAGTTATAAAGCCTACTTAATATTCTTCAGAGTTTAGCATGGAGGACATATTGGCCTGATGGTGTACATTATGTGTTTTACTGTTTTAAGAAAACAATCATTAAAGTTGCAGAAAATATATTTAAAAGTGCTTGGATTTAAATTGAACTATTTTAAGAAAAACATTTTCATATATGAAGAACTAAACATGAAGATGATTTAATAATTACATAAAATAATTAAATAAATAATTATGGAACAACAAAATACTGTTTACTACTTGGTATCCACAAACAAAATATTTATATATTAACAGAGGTTCTGTCTCTTAAGGGAAGGGACACTAAGGCTCGGGAAGGCAACGGCATCCAAATCCTCTCAGTATCAGCAGTGCCGAGACACTGTGTAGAAGTGAATGCAAATGAGTACAGCTGGTCTGACCCAAACATACTGAACCAGGAATTCTGATACTAGTATCCAGGACTCTGATCTGTGTCTAACCCTCCAGGTAATTTAGATGTACATGACACTTTAGGCATTACTAAATTACCAATATTAAATTTACATTAGCGTAGCCAAAGAACAAAAACAAAGACAAAAAGGTGTAAACCAAATATCAACAAAAGATATCATTTAAATTTGAATTTCAGAACATTAAAAATGAATATTCAATCTAATGTGTCCCACAGAGAAAAAGGGATATCGTTTTTGATTACTGATTTAGCTAGTAATTCATTCATCCTTTAACAGGTTCATACATCAACATCAAGGGTCACTCTTATGCTAAAAGAAGACTTTTAGTGTTCATTTGAAATTGATATTTAGATCAGTATCTTATTTTGTCTGGCAACTACAACTGGCATGAAAAGGACTGGTCAATGTTACTCTTTCAGTTTTAAACATGTTAATAGATTCAGGATGATAACAATGAATGATAATGTTCTGATATACTTTATTTCAAGCTGGCCTAAATGTCCCCAATCAAGGTTAATTTATACTAGATTTTTGTTATATAATGAAGTCAATGAATGTTTGTCAGAGTCTGTGTGTCCATTAAAAATATTCTATGGCCCATGTAATTAAAAAAAAAATAACACTAAGTATGTGATTCCTATATCTCTCCTGATCCTTCTCTATTGCTCCTATTTCCACATATTTTTTGTTTCATATTTGTTTATTTGTATTTGCATGTATTGCAGGGTGGAGGCATATTTCCACGGCATTCCTGTAGACCTCAAAACTCTCTTTTTACCAGGTAGCTTCTAGATCTTATTCATAAGGTTTGAAAACAAGTATTTTTATTTACTGAGCCATCCTGCAGGCCCTGTCAGGAGATCGTTTTCTTAGTAGTATGCATGTGCTATAGTGATGAGCTAATGCTGCTACTTTATCACTAACAATAGTTCATAGGTGATATTAATCAAAGTGTACTTTTTGCATTCAATTATTTTGACGTATGGATGAATTGTGTCTGTAATTATAGTATCCTGTATTCAAAGTTTCATTTCTAAACCAAATATTCTCAGTGGAGAGCTTCCAATGTCTAAATTAATCAAAAAATAAAAGAAAAAAGCAATCTTAATTCTTATGTCCACATAATCAATTTCTACAGTTAAACACTTGTTATTGTATTCTTATTTATTTTTTTCCAGCACGTTCAATAGGCTAGTTTACGTGGACTTTGGGGATTAAATTCCTCCCTTCTCAAAATTCACCCCAAACACTACCAACTAAAATTAAATGAACCAAAGGAAATAAAAATAATTAGAAAAGCCTCAAAGAAAACCAGAATTTTCCTCTGTGAGTCTCTTGGTAACACTAAGTGACATAGAGGAGAAATTTATTTTACCTTTCTAATAGCAAAGCAATCTTTTTTATTTGCTGTATTCAAGCACTAGCATCTGGTTGGTTACATTGCAGCAAAATTTCCTGTTGTTAATAGTCTGTTCAAAACAGCCACTTCAAAGATTTCTTTCTGCAACAGTGTTTGATATTGGTATTTGTACTTAATCCTTTGTGAGATGCATTAATTGGATCATTTTACACTAATCGAAACTGTTTGCCAAATAGTTACTTTGGCAATTTGGAATTGAATTTCTATTTTTGTCTTGCATGCAGGCTGTGTCTGGATCAGGGCAGATAGGAGAACATGAGTAGATACCCATTTCTTACTTGCCCTCCCTCAGTATCATTGCTTTTGCTGAATTGTAGGATCCACAAAAATCTGTAGATAATGGAAAATTTTAGATATACAACTTATTTTTATTTGCTGATATCTCCATTTCTGCTCACTAAAAAACTACATAAGTATACTTCGGCTTTTAGATATCTTTTTGTTTGAGATTTTATATATGTTAATTATTAGATATTAGTGATTTTAATAAGATACAAAAACATCTGATTAATAAAAATATTATTGGGGCTATAGAGTAAGCTCAGTTGTCAAGAACTATGGCTATTTTTGCATAGGACACAGGTTCAATTTCCACACCCACATGGAAGTTAATAACCACCTGATTTCCAGCACCCACATGTTGATAAACCACCATTTGTAATTCTAGTTCCAGGACAATCTGATGCCCTCTTCTGATTTCTTCAGACATTTCAAAACAGAGGTATAATTATATACATATATATATATAT
>VZQC01014031.1:0-40226 GCA_009823505.1 Rhizomys pruinosus | reverse complement strand
GAGAGCCAATAGCCAATTAGATTTGGGATATACAGGCACATGGCTGCCTCTGCTGCACAGTATTTCCAGGCAGGTGAGGTGTAGCTGGTGCTGACGGTGGAGTCTTGCTTGACTCAGGGAGACCCATATTTGCTTTATTGGTTTAGTGGCCTTTGGTAACACTCTCTGGCATTCCAGAGGCCATCTGTACACTTGCATGTGTGGTCTCAATACATCCCTCCCATGTTAACGTCAGGTCTTCGGCAGCAGGGTCTTATTGCCTCTCCTCCTGTAGGTATCCCAACTTAGAGGCAAGGAGCCCTTACCTTTTGTGGGGCCTTGGATCCCCTGGCCAACATCCACCTGGTAGAACAATCCATTGCTGATGTCAGAGCTCCTGTATTAATATATTTTGCCTGAGTGCATAGCCCTAGGACTTTAGTATTATATTTGGTTCTGAACAGAGAGTAATCCCTTCCACAGTTCCCATGTCTAGTAGTCAATTAAAGAAAGCAGTTTTACCGGTTTTATAAGAGATTACCTCTACAATAGTTGTCTCCAATTTACAGTTGGGGAGCGACCTCATCATTGTCATTCTTTACACGTTGCCCAATGCTGGATCTCTGTGATAATTAATTGCCTTTTACTACAAGAAGTTTCTCTGGTGAGAATAAAGAGATGTACCAATCTATGGGCTATTCATAAAGCATTGCCACATTTCCATTTGTTAAAATATTAGCAGTAGGTTCTAATTTATGTCTTATGATATATCTAACTACAGTTTCTTAGTCCTGGTTACAGTGCCATCTCATAGAGAAGGTTTTAAATCTAATCATACAGTGGATGATTACTCCCATAACATTGGTACCTTTGTTGTAAAAGTCGTTATTGTAGTTTGTAGTGTTCACACCTGGGGAAGATTGAAGATTAATTTTCAACTCCAATACCAGATACTATGCAAAGCACCTTCCGGCAATATGAAAGCTAGTCAATAGTGATGATAATTTGAGATCTAAACTTGCTTTTTTTCTCTGTATGGCATGACTCTATGTATTGTCTTCAGCAATAAAGTCTTCCTATCAGGATCAGGAGGTTCACAAAGATGATTGTGATAGCTTGTAATGTTGGAAGGATGTATAAGATCTCACTGGGCAATAATTAGAAGAAAAGCAACTCATTACTGGTTTGGAGTTTTATGTGCTAGAATGATTTGCCTAGTTGGAATAATGTATCCCTTTTATAGGACAATTGTATTTAAACTCTCTTTATATATGTATATTTTATAGGACCTCAATGGTAGCAGATTTAATATGATTTTTCAAATACATTTAGAGGTAGTTATCCCACCTTACCCACTCTCTCTTACCCACTGAACCCTCAACTCATGTAACCCTCTTGTTCCATTATTTCCCTATGCCTTTTCATTTTATATCACTACATTCCATCTCCTTCCATAAGCCCTACCTCCTTACTATGTTGCAAACTTCTACTTCTATTCCAAATGAAACACATCTATGTAAACATTCAAAGTTAATATTCACATACCAGAAAAACAATCATGCAATGTTTGTCTTTCTGAGTCTGGATGACCTCATTCAGAGAGATTGTACTCAGTTTCATCCATTTGCTTGTGGCGTTCATAGTTTGATTCTTAATTGCTGAATAGTCCATCATGCAAACTACATTTTCATTGTCTACTCATCAGCTAATTAATACACACGTTGTTTGGATTTCCTATTTAATCCTATTACAGCAGCAATGAGCATGGATGAGGAGGTATCTCTGTAGTAAGATAAAGGACAGGAAGGCTTCAGCATTGCAGGTCCGCACGCGCCCATCTCTCTCGCATGCACAAACCCTGATGGTGAGGATGCTGCTGCTGCTGAGAGAGGGGATTCCACCATCAGAGATCATAATGGGCAGATAATACACATCCTGCAAAGTTCGACTAAATCTTCTCCGCCTTGTCAGAATGCTGGCTGTGTTATCTATGACAGACATAAGCAAAACAAAATATACTTAGTATAGCTACCATTCAAGATTCACATTTCCTTTCATGGATAAAACGGGTATGTGCATTTTTTCAGTTTATTAAATGGACAACATAACATGAATGGACAATTATTGAAGCAATAGCTCATATTGATTCCCAAACTGAGAAATCTACTTGGAATATAATAGAAATAAACTTTAAGAGAGGAAGCCAGAAAAAAAAAAAAAGATAAAGTCCTTTGAGTATATAGCCAATTGGTATAGTTAAGGGAAGATTTTAATATCATCTTAAAGAATTTTTTATTTATTTCTGTATGTGTATGAATGTACTATCTGCATGCAAGTTTGTGCACCTGTGTCGTGCAATGCCGCGGAGGTCAGAAGACGGCGTCGGATTCCCCTGGAACTGGAGTTCTCCAGGAATTAGGGTTTCAGACGGTTCTTGGCTGCCATGTGGGTGCTGGGGATCGAACCCGGGTCCTCTGTAAGAGCGGTTGGTGCTCTTAACCGCTAGGCCATCTCTCCAGCCCGATTTTAATATCATTTTAAAGACAGTGTATTCAAGCTGGACTGAAAATAATTATGTAGCCAGGGATGCTCTTGACATCCCAGGTAATCCTCCTGCCTCAGTTTCCTGAATACTAGGATTATACTTACCGTGACTACCTCCATTTTACATTAAACACTTAAATCACATTATATTTACTTGCTATTGAATTCTGTGTCACTTTTGCTAATTGTTTTGGGAATTCATCATTATGAAACACTGCTTTATATAAACAACTTAAAAGGAAGAACATTTTATTTTCTTTCATAGTTTCAAGGTCTCTCTCATATAGGTTGCTACCTTATTTGCTTTTATGCCTGTGGCAAGGCAGAGAGGCTATGGAATGCAGAGCTTCTCAGATTGCCTAAAGAGAAATGCACAGAATGGACCAGGCTATCTATGTATCAAAGATTTCACCCCCAGGGACCTACTTCCTCTAAGCAGACCTCTATTCCTAGGATCCATGCTTCTCAATAATTTTGTAAAATTATCTATACATAAATTTGTTAATCATTGATAAGATTAGAGTGCACAGCAAGCAAATCACTTCCCTAAATTATACAAGGAGACTTCAATACATGATTATTTAGTAAATATCCTGATCAGAATATTTGTCTTAACCAAATAAACTCTGACAAAATTACTGGGGAAATTTTGTCTATTTCAGTTATTTTGATATTTCTTTAGATTTTATATCTCTATTGCTGTTGAATATCTCTTTTGCTCCTTCAAACTTGTTTTAACAGAATAGTTTTGCTCATAACAAACAGGCAATTATTTCTTAAAATGCAGAGTCTTATCAATGGAAGATGCACCTATAAGTATCACCAGAGCAGACCATGGCAGGCATCGGTGGTTGCTTTCTACTTGGACCTTCATCACTTAAAATCATTAAACTGTTTTCCCATATTGATTCATGTTTCTCAAAATCCTCCACAAAACAAAATACGTCTACATGAACTACTGTTTTTTTAATAAAAGATACTGACTGACTACCTAGAGATGAGCTCTTGATCTCTGATGTAACTTTTCTTTCATTCTGACATTTCTTTAAATATTTATATATTACTTTCAGAAAAGATGAAAGCAATTTTCCTAACACTAAAATTTACTACTGATTTGAGCTATACTTACCTATAAGAAAAATTACTAAGACGCAAATACTCCTTAAGAGAAGATACAAAGAATAAATTCCCTATTTCTTAGAAAGTGCATAAACATTTTCAAAGGAATCCTCTCAGAAATAAATGGATAAAGGCTAGAAAATTGAGAGAAGAAATGATAAGTTCATAATCTAAGTATGCAACCTGATAGCTTTGTAGCCATTGACATCTCTAAATATTATGTATAAGTGAGTACCAATTCCTTAGTTAATTGGGTTCTAGATATGTGGTTGTAAAAACTTAGCACAGTCCCTGGCTCATGGTACAAACAATGCTAGACTTCATCAAGCCATGAAAGTGTTTGACAACTTAAATATTCCTGGCTCTTAAAAGAGCAGAGGAAATCAAGACTTCTTGCAAAGAAACCAAATAATATTTCTGTACCTGCCTATTTCCTCTTGGTGAATGAGGGTAAATTAGTAAATTAATAAATTGATAATTTACTAGTAATGTCATAATTGTGCAATGTAAGTTAGTGGTAGTCTTCAAGAGCAAGCAATAATCTTGAAAACTTATGCAGTACCAATTTCAGAAAAAAGGCAGCATAACCTCCTCCCCAAAGATGGTTTCTTAGACATTTGTTAATTTATTAAAAAAAAAAATCCTGGTATATATAAAAGAAGGTCAGTGAATAATCAATTGCACACTTTCCTTAACGAATCAGATGGGGAGTAAAATGTAGGTAGTTTTGAAATAGAAAAAAAAGGTATGTTTTCTCACAGCATGTTTTCCATGTTAAAACAGGGGTCAAGAGGCTGATGACCTATATCTCCAAATTTCCCTTTCATCTGAGAGTATATTGTGTTGAAAGAGGTAGGATATCTTAATTATAAAATTTTATACTAGTAAAATATAAATTTATAAGAATATTTTTAGAATCAGAGAGGAAAAAAGAAGATATTGAATTACAATCAATACATTAATTCTAAAGCATTTAGATCAATAGTGATCTAGTCTAAAGAGTCACAGCCACATCCTGAAAATTGAGGTGTAGAAGACAGAAAGGATCAATACTCATCATGGGAGGAACACTGACAATATTTGAATCTTTTGAATTAAAAAGTAAAGAAACTGGTTTTAGGCATCAAAAGAAAAGTAATGTTGGCATTATTCCAATATACAAGATGCAAGAAGAAGCAAACACATTTGGGACATACAGAGCAACCATAAAATGTTAGGTTATGTTAGGCAATAATGGAGAAATATATTGATATTACTGCTACTACCAATTAGATAGAAATGATGGACAAAATAGTACATTACATTCACAAAGAGAAATAAAGTTTTTAACTGTTAGGAAAGGAAGAAAGCTAATTGCATTATTTTGACAGCTGTTTGGATCACTTGTAACAAGCATTCAATGCATAATATATTTAGAGATATAATCACTAAATAATCTGAATTGTCAATTACATACATAGTGGGAGTGGTGCTGGCAGTTCTGCCTTAAATGCAATTACACATTATTTGAATACTTATGTAAATTTTTCGCCAGGTCACTGAAAAAATGTAAGAGTTTTAGACAATTCACATAATAATAAGTGACAACATTATTAAAGATGATAACATTTTTTGGTCTTTTCGAGACAGGGTCTCCCTGTAGTCCCAGCCATCCTGGAACTAGCTCTGTAGACCAGCCTGGCCTTGAACTCATAGAGATCCGCCTGCCTTTGCCTCCCAAGTGCTAGGATTAAAGGTGTGCGCCACCACGCACGGCTAAAGATGATAACATTTTTATAAAATTGACCTACGAAAATTTTGTGAAAGTGTAACATTGTGTTAATATTTGAATATTAAGATATATCTAACAAGATGACTCCATTTTTTTTGTTTTGGTTTTAGATATTCAAAGAAACACAAATATTCAGTACTGGAGAGATGGCCTAGCAGTTAAGAGCACCGACTGCTCTTGCAGAGGACCTAGGATCAATCCCCAGCACCCACATGGTGGCTGAGAACCGTCTATGACTCCAGTCCCAGGGGAATCCGACGCCCTCTTCTGACCTCTGCGGCATTGCATGACATGCGTGCACAGACCTACATGTAGACAGTACATTCATACACATAAAAAATAAAAAAAAACTAAACTAAAAAAACAACACAAATATTGATAGAAGGATAAACAACAACATTCCTCTGATTCTTTTTTTTTTTTTTTTTTTTTTTTTTTTTTTTTTTTTTTTGAGACAGGGTCTCCCTGTAGTCCCAGCTGTCCTGGAACTCACTCTGTAGACCAGGCTGGCTTTGAACTCACAAAGATCTGCCTGCCTCTGCCTCCCGAGTGCTAGGATTAAAGGCATGCGCCACCACGCCCGGCTCCATCTTGATTCTTATACAGCTTTCACAGTTATGCACATGGGTAGTTTAATATGTATAATAAAACAGCCCAAAAAATCTCTTCAGTAATTGGAGAATATGAGATGGAGATTATAGAATTAAATTTGTTATTTATATACAGTACTAAAGCACTGTTATTCTTCGCTTGTCTGAGAAAGTAGAGCAAAAGTTCTTGAACTTGGGTCCGGTATTTAAACCAGGGAGTTAGACATTGTGAAAAGATGACAGAAATTTTGTTCACTTAAAATAATATCTCAAATAAAATGTTTCTAATTAACAAAACTTTTGATGAGAAAAGGTTGTCAAATTTAAAGAAAATAATTAAACGTACTTGGGAAATATTGTGTTTGGTACTAGAATTAATGAATGCTAATACATTTGGTAAGTTTGTAGTGACTAAATTCACAGTATATAACATTAAGGAAGGCAATGGGATTTCTTTAATTTCTTCTCAGGGATGATAACACTGAGGATGCTGTTTTTCCAAAATGTTATATTTCTATTATCTGTTGTTGATCTAAATTATAATGATTTAAAACAGAATTCATTGAGAAAAGCTCTTTTCTCAGTAACAGTGTTGAAGGATTGTGTGAGGACCTGTTACTGCCGACCCAACAAAACAACCAATTGAACATTTTGACTTTTCACATTTCAAGCAAATATTTGACATCATATTGGTAGACTTTTAATCCCTTTGAATTAGTTTTCTTATCTCTAAGATTGCTGTTACCTATATGCCTTTTGGGAAGGTTTTAAGTAATAAAAAGTATCTCAAATTGAACAGTTTTGGAACAAGAAAGCATATAGAAGATTCTATTAATGACTTTTTTATTAATCCCCATACTTCTGTGAGGAGTATTTCCTTGATATGCAGGTAAAAGAGGATTATATAGCCTTCCAGTGAGCCAGAGTGCTTCAATATAGCTTATAGCACCATACAAAGAATTTCATTCTGATTAAGTTCATGATTTTCTTAGAGTTGTTTTTGTTAGAAATAATCTCACAAACAGATTTAAGAAATTTTTAGGCCCTTTAGGATGCACTTCTCCATGTAAACCTATGAAACTAAGTCATAGTGACACAATATCCATGTTATAGTCTAGGCTGGGAATATATATGTAGTATGATTGTTTAAACTAAATAAAAGGCAATTTACCTTTGGATAGCCACCAGAAATTATACGGACATGTTATAGTTATAGGTATCAATTAAATACTAATGGTGTCTCCATTCTTATTTAATTTTAGTATGCATTGACTATTAGAGACTTGCATTGTTCTTTTAAAGAAAATATAATTTATGTACATATTTCTTACATTTGCTTTGAATCATGTATAAAGTATCTTTAGAATGTTATGGCCACATAAAATATGGTATCAAGGATGAAAGTACTCAAATTTTTGAAAGATAAATTTAAACACAGAAATATTTGGAATAAATTTACTGTTTGTGCTCATAGTGTATCACCTAATCATAGTTACATATTTGAGCTCAAGGTTATTAATTCAATCTATAAAAATATTTGCTCAATGTGAAAAGTCAAATATAATGAGAAAGTAATATTTTAATTTTGAATTTAACTTTGAATCATTCAGTGATTTTTGATGTTGGCAAAAAATAGAATTGAGTATCTTAATGAGGTGTAAAATTATAAAATAATTAATAAAATATTTAAGGGATTTAGGAGAATTTATATGTGTAATAAGAAGTAAAATCTGAGCTGGGCGTGGTGGCTCACGCCTTTAATACTAGCACTCGGGAGGCAGAGGCAGGCTGATCTTTGTGAGTTCAAGGCCAGCCTGGTCTACAGAGTGAGTTCCAGGACAGCTGGGGCCACAGGGAGACCCTGTCTCAAAAAGACCATAAAGAAAAGAAAAAGAAAATAAAAAATAAAATCTGTATTCTAGATTCCAAATACTGTGATCCTGCTATCATATCTGACTTTATTGTCACAGAATGTAATGTGAACACATTTAAATAGTCTTATAAAAGTGCATAAAGGAAACTTGGCCATAAGTCTAGAGGATAAAAGTGTGTTCTGACTCCTTGAAAAAGAAAGCTAGGAGTAATAAAGAAAACTAGGAGTAATGCCAGATGACAATGTCCAATGAGGCATTGCTTTAAAGAAGGTAGAACTTATAATGATAAATTGTAATAAATCTGGATCGCTAGATATCCACTCGAGATTTAAAAGTCTATTCTAAAAGATTACTGTGGGTTTCATAGGGAAAGAAAATTACCTTGTTGGGGCTGGAGAGATGGCTCAATATTAAAAAGCAGAGGCTATTCTTACAGAAGACCTGAGTTCAAATTCTATCACCAACCTGGTGGCTAACAACCATCCCTAACTCCATTTCTTTTTTTTTTTTTTTTTAAATATTTTATTTATTTAATTTTTCATTTTTTAACAATAAGTAATAGTTTATGAGTACAAGCATCCTTCATGTAAAACCAATTTGCAAGCAGTTGTGCCCAAACCCACACAGCCCAAGGGTCCCACCATCCAGCTGGGGGGCTTGTATGTTCAATCAAGTTGATCAAATGAGTTTCCAGTCTATATTGCTGTAGTTTCACCATTCACCCCAATCACAGCCCTTATATTCTACCATGCCCCCTCTTCTGCAGAGTGTTCCCTAGGCTTAGAAAATGGGCACAGGTGGATGAGAAGCAAAACAGTCTACTTTCTCTGGAACTGTTGTTTTGGACTCTGGTCAATTCTGGCTGTTTCCTTTCACAGGCTGACAGTTTGTCTAAGAATAACCTTTCAGTCCTGCTAATGAAGCACAGGCATTTAGATATATAAGTATTTAAACAGTACTAATTATTATGGTAGGTTACTTTGGTATAGACACAGATATTTGGATGGTATGTTAATCTATGAATTACATTTTTTCCCCGTAAAATATGACAGGGTCTTACTGTGGCTTATAACATATCCTAACCACTAGAGGATGTAAGCTTGTGGCATCAGCCGTGGGTTATTCCTCCAAGGAGAGAGCTAATAGTCAATTAGATTTGGGATATAGGGGCATATGGCTGCCACTGCTGCACAGTATTTCCAGGCAGGTGAGGTGTAGCTGGTGCTGATGGAGTCTTGCTTGACTCAAGGAGACCTACATTTGCTTTATTGGTTTAGTGGCCTTTGGTAACACTCTCTGGTATTCCAGAGACCAACTGTACACTTGTAAGTGCGGTCTCAATACATCTTTCCCATGCTTACATCAGGTCTTCGACAGCAGGGCCTTATTGCCTCTCTTCTTGCAGGTACCCCAGTTTACAGGAAAGAAGCCTTTATCTTTTGGGGGGGGAGGCTTGGATCCCCTGGCCAACATCTCCTTGGTAGAATAATCCATTGCTGATATCAGAGCTCTCCTGTATTAATATATTTTGCTTAAGTGCACAGCTTAAGGAGACTTTAGTATTATATTTGGTTCTGAATAGAGCCTAACTCCATTTCCACAGAATCCAATGTCCTCTTCTGTCCTCCACAGGCACTTGGACATGGGTGCACTCACATAAATGAAAGCATAATACTCATACATAAAATAAAAATAAAATTTAAGTAAAAAAATTAAAAATAAAATGACCTTGTATTAAATGTTGATATATGTGTACAGCACTCCCTAATACAAAGGCCTACAATTGCTACAATAAATATAAAACTACCTTAATTATCTATTCAATAATAACAATTTGAGTAAAATATTTATGAACATATTTTGAACCTATGTGTTAAAACTAACTTCAACTTGCAATAAATATTTTACATTAGTGGTGCAATCTTTGAATTGTTTCATAATTCTTATGTAATTTAACCTAAAACATTGTTTCATATTCTCCTGTTAGCCCAAGATCTGTATTCCTAATCCCAAATTGGTTATATTTCAACATGTGTGAAATGCCATTTGGAAAGTAATCATCATTTATAGCTTGTCAAAATCAAGACAGAGAGTCCAATTTTCTTTGAAGGAAGTATAAAGTCCATACTTCAGAGGCCTTGAAGCTGTATGTGTCAGTTCAGTGGAAGAAAATAAAAAAGGCCAGATTAAGGTGAATTCTTCCCATTGCAAAGTTCTACTTTAGGTGTAAACATATTTAAATTGGCTTACTGTTCTAAGTTTCTCAGTGCTGCATGAAGTCAAGTGTAAATCTCAGGTTTTTATATTAGAAAAGAAAATTAATTTTTAAGAATCTATTCTCAAAATAAAGTGGTCCTTTTGTTTTATCTTTCCTTGGTGGTTTAAATACCTAAATACTTTTCTAATTACTGTAAATGATGTCACTATTTGAGACCTCATCTTGTTCTTATTTTTGAAAGATGTAATAACTAAATAAATGTCAACTTAAAATGTAAAGACAGGAACTCAGAGGCTGTAGGCATTTGATGCCTGAGCATGGGCAGAGGCTGAGTGGACCAGCTTTGGGGCCCAGAAGATTCTGGGAGCCAGGAGCTGAAGTTTGAACTCAGAGGATACCAGCACACGGGTTAAAGGACCAACTCACCCCCCTCCCCCCAGCCAACTGAAACTCTGGAGAGAGTGGAAGGGAGCAGAGGGAATACAGTGCTCAGAAAGTGTCCAGAAGGTGTCATCTGGTTTGTTACCCACCCAGTTCTTATGGAACAGAAAGTGAAGAGTGATATACAACCAAAATTGAAAGCCTGAAACCTAGAAAAGCCAACACTCATAAGGAGAATACAATGAAGGCACCAAGGAAACCAACCCATCAACAAGGTGAAGAGGCATTCAAGATTTGCGACAGAATACAGGCAAAAGGCAAACCACATGCTGAGAGCACAAGGAAACAACAATATGGGAAAATTACAGAATAACTCCACACCAAACCCTACAGAGCCTGGGGAGGACTCCTACAATGGGGTCTCCATAGAGGTAACCCAGGACACAGATCATAGAATAACAATCACAAATTTATTCAAAGAAATCATATAATTAAGGGGAGAGAATGAAAAACACAGAAAAGACCTAGAGGGAGACAAGGACAAACTTCAGAATAAACTAAAAAGAGAAAGTGGCAGACTCCAGAAAGAGCTAGAGGTAAGAAATGACAAACTCCAGAAGGAAGTGGAAACGCTGGAAATATCCTATGCTGAAATGAAAAAGGAAACCAACAAGTGAAACAAAGAGCTACAAGAAAAAAAATTGCGAAGCTCCAAAAAGAAGTGGAAATAGTAAAGAAAACACAGGGAGAAGTGAAAAAGGAAATTGAACAGTCATCCAATCAAAAAGAAAGAGTGGGAAAAAGCCACAGAAGCAGAATGGAAGAAGCAGAAAAAAGAATATCAGACCTAGAAGATAACACAGAACAACTAAAAAGCTCAAGTAAAGACTATGAAAAATTTAAAATATGCAAGAGTGGAACAACAAGGAAATGTGGGACAGTATGAAAAGATCAAACCTCTGCATCATAGGGATAGAGGAAGGAGAAGAATCCCAAGAGAATGGTATTGATCAGATTGTCAACAGAATAATAGATGAAAATTTCCCCAAATTAAAAAAAGACAAACCCATATAAATACAATAAGCACATAGAACACCAAATAGACTAGACCAGAAAAGAAACTCTCCCACCATATCATAGTTAAAATGCTAGATGCCCAAAACAAAGACAAAATTCTTAAAGCCACAAGAAAAAAACAGCAAGTTACATATAACAGGAAACCTATCAGAATATCTGACTTTTCAGTGCAAATTATGAAAGCAAGAAGAGCATAGAGCTAAACATTCCCAGTGCTAAATGATTATAAATGCCAGCCCAGGTTACTATAGCTAGCAAAAATGTCGATTCTATTTGAAGGAAAGAGAAAAAACTTCCATGACTTAAACAAGATGAAAGAATACATGTCCAGAAAACCAACCCTTCAGAGAATACTTGAAGCTGTTCAAAGGACAGAGGAGAAGAGCAACTAACCCCAGGCAAATTGAAAGAGAAATTAATAAAAGCAGAAATGCAGAAGTAGAAACCTAGATGAAAAATGTAAATGGATAGTAAGGTGAAAGGAAGCAACACACATCTCTCAATTATAACCTTAAATATTAGTGGACTAAACTACCCAATCAAAAGGTATAGTCTGGGAGAATGGATTAGAAAAGGAAATCCATTGATATGCTGTCTACAAGAAACCCATCTCACCCTCAAGGATAGGCACCAACTTAAAGTGAAAGGATGGAAAAAATATTTCAAGAAAATGGTATCAAAAAGAAAGCAGGAGATGCTATTAAAGGGAAAATTAATGATGAAGACCTCACAATCATGAATATATATGCACCAAACTCCAGTGCACCAACCTATATAAATACAACTCTACAGGACAGCAAGGCACAAATTAACCCCAGCACACTTATAGTAGGGGACTTAAATACCCCACTGAATACTTTGGGCATATCAACTGGACAAAGAATAAACAGAGAGACATCCAAACTGAACAATACAATACAGCAAAGGGACCTCACAGACATCTTCCGAATATTCCATCCAAGCAACAGAGAATATACTTTCTACTCAGCACCCCACGGAACGTTCTCCAAAATTGACCACATACTTGGTTACAGAAAATACCTCAACAAACACAAATTGAAATAATTTCGTGCATTCTATCGGACCAAAGCTCAATATGAACACCACGATAAGCCCTGCTACCTACATAAACACATGGAGAGTAAACAACACACTCCAGAATAATGAATGAGTCAAGGAGGAAATAAAGAAATAAAAGCATTCCTGGAAGTAAATGACAATGACAGTACAACACAACAAAATCTCTGGGGGCACTTTAATAGAAGTCCTAAGAGAGAAGTTCATAGCCCTGATGCCTACATTACAAAAACAGAAAGAGCACAGACAAATGAACTAATGCTGGAGCTAAAATCACTTCGAAAGACAACAACAAATAAACCCTAAATGCAACAGATGGGAAGAAATAACAAAAAAATCAGAGCAGAGGGGCTGGAGAGATGGCACAGAGGTTAAGAGCACTGACAGTTCTTGCAGTGGACCTGGGTTTCATTCCCAGCACCCACATGGTGGCTAGGAACTGTCTTTAACTCCAGTTCCAGGGGAGTCTGACGCCCCCTTCTGACCTCTGTGGCACTGCACAACGCAGGTGCACCAACCAACATACAGACAGTACATTCATACACATAAAAAATAATAAATTAAAAAAAAATCAGGGCAGAAATTAATTAAATAGAAACAAAGAAAACAATACAAAAAAATCAACAAATCCAAAAGTTGGTTCTTTGAGAGAATAAACAAGATAGACAGACCCCTAGCCTAGTTAACCAAAAGAAAGAAAGAGCAACTCCAATTCAATAGAATTCAAGATGAAAGGGGAAATATCACAACGGACAATGAAAAGATCCAGACAATCAAAAGGGAATACTTCAAAAACCTATACTCTACAAAATTTGAAAACCTAAGAGAAATGGATAAATATCTGCAATCTGTGGAATCATCAAAGCTAAACCAAGAAGAGATTGACAGCTTAAACAGACATATAATATATGAAAAAATTGAAAATGTAATGAGACCTCCCAATTAAAAAAAGCCCAGGTCCAGATGGTTTCACAGCACATTCTATAAAACATTTAAAGAGGACTTACAACCATTATTACTCAAACTGTTCAGAAGGATGCAAGCAGAGGGAAATCTCCCAAATTCCTTTTATGAAGCCATCAACAATCTAATACTAAAACCAGGCAATGATGCAACCAAAAAAGAGAACTACAGACCCATCTCATTAATGAATTCAGATGCAAAAATTCTGAACAAAATACTCGCAAATCATACAGACCTACATCAAAAAGATCATTCACCGGGATCAAGTTGGATTCATACCAGAAATACAGGGATGGTTCAACATATATATATATATATATATATATATATATATATATATATATATACTTTATTATAAGTATATATGTATATACATATATACTTATGATATTAGTAAATATCATAAAACACATAAATGGATTGAAGGACAAACCCCACACAAGCATCTCAATAGATGCAGAAAATGCCTTTGACAAAACCCAGCATCCCTTCCTGATTAAAGTACTAGAAGGAATGTGACTGGAAGGATCATTTCTCAACATAATCAAAGCCATATATAACAAACCCTTAGCCACCATCATCCTAATGGAGAAAAGTTAGAAGAATTCCACATAAAGGTAGGAACCCTACAAGGCTGCCAATTGTCTCCACTCCTCTTCAATACAGTGCTTGAAACACTGGCTAGGACAATAAGGCAAGAAAATGCAATTAAAGGAATACTAATTGGAAAAGAAGTAAAACTATCCCTTTTTGTGGACGATATGATAGTTTCCCTAAAGGATGCTAAAAACTCCACCAGAAAACTCCTAGAAATGATTGACAATTTCAGTAAAGTGGTGGGATATAAAATTAACCTAGAAAAATCAGTAACATTTCTTTGCACCAACAATAAGCAACTGAAGAAGGAATACAAAGAGACCTTCCCAATCGCAATAGCCTAAAAACAATAAAATACCTAGGAACAAACCTAACCAAAATCTCCAAAGATCTCTACAACAAAAATTACAAATTCCTGAAGAAGGAGATTGAAGAAGAAATCAAAAGATTGAAAGACCTCCCATGCTCATGGATTGGAGAAATTAATATAGTAAAAATGTCCATCCTACCCAAATTAATATACCAATTCAACACAATTACAATTAAAATCCTTTCTTCACAGCCTTGGAAAAAAATTAATTCATATTGGAACAACAAAAGACCCCAAGCAACCCTGAGTGAAAAGAGCAATGGGGAGGGGTCCTCTATCAGACACCAAAATATACTACAGGGCTATAGTCATAAAAATAGCCTGGCACTGGCACAAAAACAGACCCATTGACCAACAGAACAAAACTGAAGATCCAAACTTTAGCACATAAAATTTCAGCCACCTCATATTTGACAAGGGGCCCAAAAAGACTCAATGGAGGAAAGACAACATCTCCAGCAAATGGTGTTGGCAAAACTGGATCACCACGTGTAGAAAAATAAAATTAAACCCCTACCTCACACCCTGTACAACAATCAACTCCAAATGGATCAAAGACTTCAATGTGAAACCCAAAACCCTGAAGGTGATAGAAGAAAAAGTTGGCAGCAACATACAAAATGTAAGTGTAGGAAAAGACTTTCTAAATCAGATAGCAGCTGCACAGGAAATAAGGTCAAGATTGACAATTAACAAGTGGGACCTTATTAAACCCAGAAGTTTCTGTACAAGGGGCTGGAGAGATGGCTCAGTGGTTAAGAACATCAACTGCTCTTAGAGAGGACCCAGGTTCGATTCCCAGCACCCACATGGCAGTTAAGAACCATCTTTAACTCCAGTTCCAGGGGAATTCGATGCCCTCTTCTGACCTCCATGGCATTGCGTGAGATGGGTGCACAAACCTGCATGCAGACAGTATATTCATACACAAAAAAATAAATTAAATTAAAAAATAAAAAATAAAAATAAATGAAAATTAAAAAAAAAAATCTGTACAGAAAAAGAGAAAACCCACAGAGTGGGAGGAAACCTTCACTGAGCATTAACTTCCAGAAAATATAAACTACTAAAAAAACAAAGAAGTAAGAAAACAAATGACTCACTCAAAAGATGGAGTTAAGAGCTGAGTAGAGACTTCACAAGGGAGGAAATAGTGATGGCTAAAAAAAAAAATCTTAAAAATGTTCAACATTGCTAATAATTAAGGAAATGCCAATTAAAACCACTTTAAGGTATCATTTCGCCCAAATAAGGCTAACAAGGACTAAGAAAACTAATGTTACTAAATGCTGGAGAGGGTGTGGGGAAAGGGGAATACTCATCCACTGCTGGTGGGAATGCAGACTTGTACAACCACTATGGAAAACAATATAGAGAACCCTTAAAAAGACTTAAAATGAGCCTACCGCCTGACCCAGCCATACCACTGCTGGGAATATATCCAACAGACTCTCCCTACCACAGAGATGCATGATTTATGGAAAAATTTAATAGCAATAAAAATATTAAAAAATAAATTCACAAAAGTTTAATAATTTTTTTTAAATATATGCAGTTCAAGAGCTAGTGTAAGATCTGCTTGGGCTACAGAGAGGGTAAGTCTCAAGGCAAACACACAATAACATCTACAAAATCCCAAACAAACTTCAGATCATCGTAAATTCATCAACTAAAAACCCAATGCCCTTAGAGTAAAATAGTTCTGAAATAGAAGCAAGGGGAGCTTCTGATATGGCCTGTGAAGTTCTTTACAGACACTCCAGTTCTGGTACATGCCTGGAACTGAGAGAATGAGGAACCTGTGTACATTGATGGAAATGAGTTGTAGTATTTATAGCACTCAGATGTTTTAAACTGTTGATCTCAAAATATAATGTTTTTCTCATACGTCTACATATCATAGAAGCAGATCATAAAATAATTTACAAAAGATACACATATGTAGGATTAAAAAATATTTTATTGCTTGATTTTCTCAGAAATGAGCATGCCTTCTGGTTTAGAAATTCTAGGAAATACAGACTCGAAAACATAGCTCAGAAGGCAACATAACTACTTGTAATTCCAGAGGATCAAAATTTCATTAACTGTACCCATGATGGATTGTTCATAACCACCTGTAACTTCAGCTCCAGGGAATCTGATGGCTTCTGTCTTCTTCTGGCACCAACACAGGCATGATATGGAGAGAAATAGAGAGAGAGAGAGAGAGAGAGAGAGAGAGAGAGAGAGAGAGAGAGATCAAAAGAGTTACAGAAAGAAAGACACAGTCAGGGTAAAAGAAAGACTTTAAAATAACTTCGAGGAAAAATAAATAAATAAAAATACTTTTAAGAAAGTTCACTGAAAGAATGGCAGATATTAACCTCAGTTTATTATTGAAAATAATGCAGCATGCTGAATAAACACACATGAACATGAAGAGCTTAAATATACTGCAAATGTCCAAAGCTTCCACATAAGAACATAGCCTGAAGATGCCTTACAAAACAACATTTAATTGGATAATTTGGAACTGCATAAAATGTTCCTTAGAAAAATATGTATTTCTATATTAATATATATTCTAAATGTATATTGAGATTATTCCCTTCTCCTATCTGTTCAAAATTTCTTATACATTTTCTTTCTCAATTAACAAATTTAATTCCTACATGCCAGGAAATTCTATGATTTCTGGTAAATAAGATCCTATTAGTATGCTTTAAAAATATGTTGAGGGGCTGGAGAGATGGCCTAGTGGTTAAGAGCACTGACAGCTCTTGCAGAGGACCCGGGTTCGATCCTCAGCACCCACATGGCTGCTGAGGCCCGTCTGAAACTCCAATTCCAGAACTCCAGTTCCAGGGGAATCCGACACCCTCTTCTGACCTCCGCGGCATTGCATGTCACGGGTGCACCTACATGCAGACAGTACACTCATACACATACAAAAATAAATAAAATTAAAAAAAATTTAAATAAAAATATGTTGAACCAAAGGAATAGTGTAGATAATCAATTTGTGGTTTGAGCAAAATTGAGATGTGATATCTCTATATGGCAGTAATATAACTCTGGACACAGTAGTTTCTAGATATCAACTTCAGTACAGGACACTTAACTTGTTTTGTAGTATTTTTTAAATCTTGTATAAAGAAACTAAGAAATTATTATCAATATTAGATATTATAAGTAATGTAAATCTGTAACAATGTACTTGCTTATATCTGAGGTATTATATTATGTACATAGGTACTTTGTGAAAGAAAAATAAAATGTTTGTTACTACTGCTGCAGTATTCTTGGCTTTGCTTTTTTTGAAACAAGCTTTCATGTAGCAAAGAATGATTTGGAATTTCTCATTCTTCTGTTATCATCTCTCAAGTTTGCATAATATAGTTTTATATCACCATTGCAACCATGTCTGGTTTCTAGACGCAATATTTATTATAAATAAATTCAAAGGCTGAGCATTGTGGCTCTATTCCCAGGACTTGAAAAATAAAGAAAGGAGGATGTAGGTTTCAAAATATTCCTTGGTTACATAGCAAGACTGAGGCTAGTCTGGAATACGTAAAACATCATATTAAAAAATAAAACAAAGAAACAAGAAAATCCACAAAAGAATAGAAAGCTGAATTTATAGTAATTCTATTATTTTCAGCTCTACAATAGGTCTTTCCAAATTGTGTTTATTTTTAAGTAGCAATAGTATCTCTCCTCACAAGCATATCTAAACTTTAGGTCGCCTAAACAGAACACACACACACACACACACACACACACACACATACTCACACATATGTATTTATATATGAAATTTGTAACTAGTTTCCCCAGAAAAACTATATTAAGTGATAGGAAAACATAGTGGAGAAATGGGATCCTTCAGTTAGTAATCGGTTCTGAAAAAATATTTTAGAGATATATCAAGTGATACACATACCAAGTAATATATTAAACTAGTGATACAGTAAGATCCTTATTCTGAAATTGATCTTGCCAAAAATATTTTAGGGATATATCAGTTTCAGAAAGTAATATTTAATTCCAGGAATTGCTTGTAAGTCCATAAAATCTTTAGAAAATATTCAGTGTTCAGAGCTTTAATGTCCTCAGAAACTTAAAATTCACAGATGGCTAAAGTACACAAGACCTTTGTGAAGTCTTGTGCCCTAATGCCACTGGGTATGCTGTCTTTGTTTGTCAAAATGGTGTCAAGTCTGTTAGAACAGCTTGGCCAGTTCTGATAATATTCCTTCCTAAATTAGTGCTACCCAGCTTGTACTAAAAGAGGGAGAAAGTTGATTTTTCTCTATAACTCTTAAGTTTATTTATTCTCAAGTTATTTATCACAAGTTATTTAATTTACACTTCTTTCTTGAAGAAATTAACTGTTTCAGTGTTTAACTTAAAATTTTAGTCATGCATTTTATTTTTAATTATATTTTACACAAAAGTAAAACAATGTATTTATATTTAGCATTCATCACACTGATTTGGCATCAGAGTTTTGAATTCTCTGCAGTGTAAATGCATGATTATATGACCATCCAAATGATGTATAATTAAACACAATGCTTTGCATCACATACTTCGCATCAACACTTCATACAAAACTATGCAATAAGTAAAAACACTATGAACATTTGTAAGTTAGGAGCGGTAAGACATTGTAATGCATGAATTCCCTGCACAGCATTACCTCACTCATAATTTCTCCTAACACTGATCCTGTATAAAACACTGACATTTCTCAATATAAGAAAGCTAAACTTTTATACAACCTTTCAGATAAACTCTCTGGAAGTCTGACACATAATTGTGCATTCTTCTATAAATAACATATTGATTTAAATATATATCTTTTCTCATTTGAAGGGCTTCCTTAACAATTTTAGGCAAATTTCTCATATTAGAATTGTAGATAAGATGATGGAATGTAAAATTTCATTATCAGGAAAAGGAACTTCATTTTTTTAAAGAACAAATTGTGATCACAGTGAAAGAATATACATCTAAGTAGGTTGAGCACAGAGAAATTGGAAAAAGGTAGGAGAAAATAAGAATTTTAATGAGATTATCCTTTCATTATAGTCATCAGAATATTTGTGTGTGTATTAATTTGTGTATGCAAGTGTGTGTGCAAGTATATATTCATTTATGTGCCTGTGAAAGTGCTCAGTTATGTATGCATGTCTATGTGCATGTTTTTCAGCCCTTTGAAGTTTTTAGAACATTTGATAATTTTCTAATGTAAAGCCTACAACTTTTACAATGAAATCCAACTATCAAAAAATGGATGTTAACTTATTCCATGTCTATGTACATGAAGGATATTTGAATGGTCTTACTTTCATTCTTTCATCTTGGGAAAGGGAAACAAAACACTTTAATGTAGTAATAAATGGAGCAAATGAACAATGGGTTGATTATTTTACTTTGTGTAGCTGCAACAAAGCATTCAACAAAACAACTTAACTTAATAAATTTTGTTGTAACTTAGAGTTTCAGGGATTTCAATCCACAGTCCTTTGCTCTACTGACACAGAACATATTGTAAATATGAATGTCATGGTAGCAGTGAGTCTAGATAGGATGAACATGCTTCAATGATTGAACTCAGACTTAAGGACCTTGGGTACATAAAGGAATGGATAGAATATATATATATATATATATATATATATTATAATATCACTAAAAGATAAATAGATTTATCATGTGAAATGTACAAAATAAATTTCGATAAAATATTTCCTTGTAAAAATATGTTAAGGGCTGGAGATATGGCCTAGTCGGTAAAGAGTGCCAACTCTTCTTGCGAAGACCGGTTTCAATCCCAGCACCCAAATGGCGGCTGAACTGTCTGTAGCTCCATTTCCAGGAATCAAATTCCAGGGGAACCGACACGCTCTTCTGACCTCCGCGCATTGCATGACGGGTGCAAAAACCAATGAAGACAGTACATTCATACATTCAATCAATCAATCAATCAATAAATAAAGAAAGAAAGAAAATAAAAAAATAAAGAGATGTTAATAAAAATATGTTAATATGGAGATTGGCTAATACCATATTCCAAGAGAAAGGAAGATGTTGCTCAAAGTCCAGAGATGCTCAATTGCTAAATACTTTGCTTTAGAGACTTAATATACAGCAAGGTGATTATAATTAAGAATGTGTGCCAGGAATTTACTAAGTGAGCCTGTCAGGCTTGTTTTCCACATACATGAAGTCAAAACTAATTAAAAAACGCAATGGCTATTTAAAGTGACCATGTGGGAGTGCTAATTGTCGTGTGTTTGTGTGTGGTGTGTGTGTGTGTGTTTGTATAAATCATTTCGAAATTTACAAATAGAAAACATCATGTATATTTTAAAGGCAATGAAGCTTTATTTCTCCATTATAGAGTATGAAGACTAGAACATATCCATTTTCATGATTATATCTACATATCTCTATGGTATTGTGAATATATATATATATATATATATATATTCACAATATATATAGAGAGATATATAAAAATAACCTGGAAGCTATTTTTTCAAAGAAGATAGTACCGAGGATTACAATGTAGAAATTATGAATGCATGCTTTGAATAAAAGCAAATCCTTGGAGGAGATGAAGAGAAAGACAGGAAGAAAGTGAGAAAGGGAGGCTGACTGTGCTGTTCTGGTGGACCTGCACAATTTTCCCTATCTCCCTGGTGATTTTTCAAGTGTAGGTCCTTCCCTCTGCATCATTTAGGAATAAATTGTCTGGGTATTTCTTTTTCTTCCCTTCAGAACAACCCCATGGGAACATGAGACATGCAAGCAAAGAATTACCCTTGGGAACAGTTCTATATATCTGGAACCAGAACAGCTTGGTGTACTTAGAACAAGCAAATAAGATCCAGCTGACATGGGGTAGGTTGACGTTTGAATACTTTTATAAGTTTTCTTCCTTCTTAAGATTGAAACCATCACAAGGTAGCAGCTGGATCTACACTTTGTTATGTGAGGGAACATTTTTTTTTATTTTATTATTTTATATTATGATTTTTTATTGATATTTTATGTATTCCATACATCATTTTTCATTTCTGTTCAGGTATATTCCCCTATCCCTTCACCCTCCTCACTCCAAACTATCCCAAATGATGCACTCTATCATAACTGTCCTGCATTTTTCTCTCAGTCTTTTTTTATGCTTAGGAATTCACATTTTCCTCCGTTAATTTCATATTATTCTAAAATATGGATACATACTCTCCACCTATATACAGTAATTACAGGGTCTGAAATTAATTGGTGGGTGGATTCTAGAGCCCATTGAGGATTCACATTATGACAACATAGTTGCTTACAGATAAACCAAAAACATAACCATACTGTCATTCAGCTTGCCTTTCATCTGGGGGATTTTGTGTTAGCATCCACAAATGAGGGAAACCATTCATCGTTTGTCTTTCTGGGACTGTGTCACCTCACTCAGCATAATGGCTTCGAGCTCCATCCATTTACCTGCAAAGTTCATAATGCCATCCTTCTTTACTACCTAATAGTACTCCATTGTGTAGTTGTACCACATTTTTGACATCCACTCATCTGTTGATGGGCATATGGATTGGTTTCAGCTCTTTGCTATTGTGAAGAGAGCTGCAATAAACATGGATGTGCATATATCTTTGTGGTAGGATGAGTCTTTGGGCTGTATACCCAGGAATGGTATGATTGGGTCAGGTGATGAGCTCATTCCGAGTCTTTTAAGGGTTCTCCACACTGTTTTCCATAGTGGTTGTACAAATTTACATTCCCACCAGCAGTGGATGAGTGTTCCCCTTTCCCCACAACCCCTCCAGCATCTGTTGTCTTTTGTTTTCTTGATCTTAGCTAGCTGTACTGGAGTGAGATGATATCTGAGAGTGGTTTTAATTTGCATTTCCTTAATTATTAATGATGATGAACACTTTTTAAGATGTTTCTCAGCCACCTTTAATTCCTCACTCGTGAAGACTCTGTTCAGCTCTTTACTCCATCTTTTGAGTAGGTCTTTGTCTTCTTACTTCTTTGTTTTTTGAGTAGTTTATATATTCTTGACGTTAATGTTCTGTTAGATGTGTCACTGGTAAAGATTTCTTCCCACCCTGTGGGTTTTCTCTTCACCTCCTTGGTTGTTTCTTTTGTTGTACAGAAGCTTTTGAGTTTTATGAGGTCCCACTTGTCAACTGTTGACCTTACGTTACTTCCCGTGTGGCTGCTGTCTGGTTTAGAAAGTCTCCTCCTACACCTATGTCTTGTAGGTTGCTGCCAACTTTTTCTTTTATCACCTTCAGGGTTTCAGGTTTTAGATTGAGATCTTTGATCCACTTGGAGATGATTTTTGTACAGGGTGAGAGGTAGGGGTTTAATTTTGTTCTTCTACAAATGGTGATCCAGTTTTGCCAACACCATTTGCTGAAAATGCTATCATTCGGGAGGAAACATTTTAAACACCTCATTTCCCATTTAGAAACATATTTATTCTTTTACTCAATATTAAGAATTTTCAGGGGTTGTAGCAAAGCTGAGTGTAAGAAGTCTTTGCTGATCAAGCATGAGTAACTGAATTTGGATCCCCAGCACCCTCATAAATGCCAGGAAAGCATGGCTACTGGCCTGTAATCCCAAACTGGTAGGCTGAGTCCTGAGTCAGGGGTCACTGGAATAAATTGTAGTGAGATTAGACAACTTGTCCAGCTCAAGCTCCAGTTTAACAAAAGACAATGCCTCAATATACCAGATGAAAAGTGATCAAACCAATTAAATGACACAAGTATAGCTGTACACGTACATGATTAAAAAATCTTTAAGAGTTTCAGTAAATTAGTAGCAACCTAGCAAAGGTATTAAAATGTTGCCCATAGAAAGAATATTTCCAGAGTGGGGAGTGCTGTATATGAGTGGAACTGAGGCTATGACTCCTCACACTGTTGTTCTGGTTTACATACATGGATTTGGATATGTTTAAATGTCAAAGCCAGTACTTTATATATTCACTTCCAGGTTTCATTTTAAAACGCCTGTTGCCAAGGCAGGAATCCAAAATCATAAATCACATTTGTATTTGCAATAGATCTACTCCTGTCATCAAGGCTATATAAAATATGGTGAAGCGATAGTGCATGAGTTTAGTGAGGAATTAAGGCAGTTTGAACACAAGGGTATTCCACAGAAAGCTATGATTTTAGTGCTAATGGAATAATGTGATAAATTTAACAAGCACTACTAGACAAATTTAAATTTGTTGATTCTTTCAGAATGTTATTTTGAAAAAGGCTCTTTTGGTCCTATCTCATTTGGTCATGTCAAGGTGAGATAAGAATAATGCATATTTTATATTTAATTTTAATGTACAGATATATAACTCCCTATATCCCTCTCCATGTCCCTCTGCCTTTCTATCTGCCTCTTTCTCTTTCTCATTCCTTTTGCATTTCTTTATCTCTATAGGATGATTTTGGTCATGGAATGAATTTTGCTGTTAGTGTTTTTTTTCCTGAGTGTGTAGTACTTCTTGGCCCAGCACTCCTACAATTCACCTTCAATAAAGAGCCTATCCTATTTGTTTGGATTCAATAATGCAACTTCATGTGATGTGAGCACTAGAGTGTTAGTTTTGTGTAATAATTAATTGCATATGGTAGGAGGCCATGGCTACAAAGTCAAAGCCATTAAAAAATGAAAATAAAGTTATGTATCTACCAGGGCAGAAATAGTGAAACCCTACTAACAGTCCTTAACATAAGAATTATTTTATTGGGGACTGGAGAGATGGCCTAGCGGTTAAGAGCACTGACGCTCTTGCAGAGGACCCGGGTTCGATCCCCAGCATCCACATGGCGGCTAAGAACCGTCTGTAACTCCAATTCCAGGAGAACTCCAGTTCCAGGGGAATCGAGGACCCGACTTCTGACCTCCACGCATGGTCACGACAACGGTACAGCCAGAACCTGGCATAGCAGACGAGTACAGTCATACAACACTACAAAGATAAATAATAATTTAAAAAAATTAAAAAAAGATATAGAATTATTTTTATTGAACTTTCACATAGAATTTACAAACATACCATTTTACTGCTTTTACTCTCACTTTCCTCCCTCATCATTTCTCCGTGTTCCACTGAAATCATTCTTCCCCACAAATCCATTCTTGCTGTTTCACGATCTCCTTTATATCACTCGGATTTACTTGATTTATTCCCAAATTGTTCTGGGCAATTTGTCTGGAGCAAGGGCAACATTTAAAATTGTATTTAAAGCATTACTTGTAACACCAAATCATTTTATACAAGTATCCCACCACCACTCATCAAAGCAGCTTCATTTCGGATCAGGAAACTATTCTGAGTTCCACAACTGGTCAAATATAGGATATAAGTGACTGGGAAGATGTCCAAGCTAAAGTTAACACACACACACCCACTACCACACGACACCACCACATCAATAATATAGTATATATTAGATAATATATATATATATATCTATAATAGTTGGAAATCAACACTCAAAGACTCAGGAACCATTGGAATTTAGTGGACCAGGGTGGAGAGGGATAATATGCACCTCTCAATTCTCACAACAAAACTCCCTCATGTCACAGAGAGCAATGAACCTGAGGCTGCAGGGTCCATGTCTGGAAAGTAGAATTAGAATGGCTGTAAGGACCATGATTATATGGAAATGGAGTCTTAGATGTTCCTGAGAACTTGCTGATAGGACTTAAACCAGCATGAAAAAGAGAAATGTGAACCTGGCAGGCATCTCCACCTCTGCCGCAGGGGGAGGCCGTGGTTGGACCGTCCGTATCTCTTTTGTGCTGGGACCAGAGGGGCCGGTGCTAGTGGCCTGCAACCTTGTGTGTGGTAGGAGTAGTTACGTTGGCAGGCATCTTTCCGCATCTGCCGCAGTAAGGTGGGCTGGGGGGACGTCGCTAGGCTCTTTTGGTCGCGGGACCGAGGGGCATGTGCTGTGGCCTGTCCACCTTGGTGGGTGCGGGAATATTACCTGGCAGCATCTGCCGCCTCGGCCGCAGGGGTGGGGTGCCAGTGGCAACCGTCTAGCTCTTTTGTGTGGGACCAGAGGGGTCTGGTGCTAGTGGCTTCACCTTTGCGGCGGAGAGTACTGGTGCAGGCATCTGCCGACTTCTTGCCGCAGTAGGGTGCTGGTGGGCGGACCGTCCTAGTCTTCTTTATGTGCTGGGACCAATGGGGCCGTGTAAGTGGCCTCACCTTGGTGCGGGCTGCCGGGGCAGGCGCTAATTAGGCATTCCGCTCCCCGCCCCGATGGTTGGATGCGAATACATGAGTCCCTTCCTTAGGAGAACTTCAGAACAAGAAGAAGAGGTGGTTTGCAAAATGAAAATAGACAGTTAATACTCCCTAAACAAGGAGTAGGGGAAAAAAAAAAGAAAAAAAAAAAACAGAAAGAGAAAAAAACATCAAACAAAAAAAAAATAAAAAGTTTCATTTGTATCTAACCAACAAAAGGAAGCCACATCTCCAGGCAAACACGACGAAGGGACAAATCTGGGAAAGGCACATGAAATCCATGCATCAAGCACAACCAAACCAGTAGGAGATAGTAAACAATGGGGACCCTATGGGAGAGACCCACAGGGAGACAGATCTGGAGAGATAATTGCGACCTAATGCAGAGAAATTATAAGGAACATAAAGAGGAATTCAGAGAACTAAAGAGGGAAAATATGAAAACTCAAAAAGGCCTAGAGGGATAAATGACAATCATCAGAAAGAACATAAAGGAAGAATTGACAAAACCATCCAGAAAGAACTAGAGAAAAGGAAAAAAATAAAGAATAAGGTAGAGAACTATAAGAGAGGAGAATTAAAAACTCAAAAAGGACCTAGAAGGGATACATAATGACAAAACTAAAAGATGAATTGACAAATACAGAGAAACAAAAAAAAAACTAAAAGAACTGGAGGGAGAAAAAAACAAACTCAAAGGAAGTAACATCTACTGAAAAGGAAGCTCAACCAGAAGTAAGGAACACCAAGAAGAGATTGAGAATCACCAAGAAGAGATTTAGGAGCTCAAAAAGAGTAATGGAAGTCAAATAGAAAACTAAAGAAAACCAGATGAAACGAAAAAGGAATTAGACACACATTCAATCAAGAAGAGGAAAGGAAAAAGCCTCAGAAGTAGAATGGAAGTGAAGCAGAACAAAAATATCAGACTGGAAGATAACAACAGGACAATTAAAAAGCTCAAATAAAGATATGAAAAATTTAAAAAATACACAAAGTGGAACAACAGAAATACTTGGGACTATGAAAGACAAACCTCCACATCCATAGGAATAGAGGAAGGAGATAGAATTTCAAGAAAGAATAGTTATGATCGGATCTTCAAAGAATAATAGATGAAAATTTCCCAAAACCTAAATTAGACAAACCCATACAAATACAAAAGCACAACAGACCCCAAAGTAGACAAAGATCAGAAAAACTAAAAACACACCTGCCAATTCATAGTTAAAATGGCTAGATCCCAAAACAAGACAACATTCGAGAGAGCTACAAAAGAAAAACAAGTCACATGTAAAGGGAAACTCATGAATCGACCATACTGACTTCTCACCTCAAACCATAAAGCAAGAAGAACATGGGAGCAAGCATCCCCAGTGTTAAGGACACAGAGCCAACCCAGGATACTATACCCACAAAAATGTCATGATTATAGTTGAAGGAGAGAGAAAGATCTTCCAGACATTAACAAGATGAGTGGAATACCTATCTGGAAAACAACTCTTCATAAAATACTGGAAGCAATTCAAAGGGCAGAATAAGGGAGCAACTATCCTCAAACAACCATTTAAAAGAGAAACTAAACAATAAACCATAACCCATAGGAGCAAAATCAGAGGCTAGAAAGTCCAAATGGGATAATTTAAAGTGAAGAAGCATACAACCCATTCTTTAATTATAACTTTAAATAATTAATGTGGCTAAACTCCCCAATCAAAAAGGCACAGACTGGGAGAATGGATTAGGAAACAAAACCCCTCTATATGCTGTTCTACAAAGAAACCCATCTCAATCTCCAAGGATAGGCATCAACTTAGGGTGAAGGATGGACGAGATAGCTATCTAAGCAATGTACCAAAAGGAGAAGCAGGTGTGGCTATTAATATCAGACAAAATGACTTCAAGCAAAGAAGAATACAAAAGACCAAAGAGGGACCATTACATCTTTATCAAAGGAGCAATATGATACCACAGAGTTTCACAATCATAAACATTATAGCACAACAAACACTGGTGCACCAACTAATTATAAAGAAAATCTTCCGGATGCTCAAGGCACAAATCTAACCCCAGGCGAACTAATTACTAGGAGATTCAATACCCCATTAAGTTCCCTTAAGACAGATTCAACAGGACAAAGATAACCTGAAGACATCTGAACTAATGACACAATACACAAATGGATGCCTAGTCACAGACATCTATGAATATTTCGACCCAAACACCAGAGAATACACTTTCTACTCAGCACCTCATGGAACATCTCAACAAATAGACACATATACGTGGACACAGGAAAAACTCAACAAATACTAAAAAATGAAGGATATTCATGCATTCTATCAGACCACAATGCAATAAAAAGCTCATATAGCAACAATCACCAATAAAACCCTACAACCTACAGGAAAACATGGAATAAACAACACTCTCCTGAATAAGAAGATGGTCAGAAGAAATAAAACAAAAGAAATAAAAATATTCTGGAACTGTAATGACATGATAAACAACCCAGCAAAAATCTATGGGACACTCTTAAAAGCATCCAAGAGGTAGAGTTTATACTCTAATACCCACATTAAAAAAAAAAGAGCACAAAGTGGAACGAACTTAACATGCAACTAAAAATACTTGAGAGACAACAACAATGAACCCTTAAACGGATGCAGACAAGAAGAAATAACAAAATCAGAGCAGAGATCAATAAAAGAAAACAAAGAAAACATACAAAAATCATGATCAAAACGTGTGTTCTTCTGAGAATAAACAAGATAGACAGACCTCTAGCCCAGAAACCAAAATGAAAGGGGAACAACTCAAATCAAAAGAATCTGTGATGAAAGGGGAAAAGATCACAAGAGACAAGAAAAATCCAGACAATCATACGGGTACTTACTTTCAAAAAACTTATATTATACTAATTTGAAGAAACCTAAAGAATTGATGGATAATTATCTGAAATCCATGGAATCACCAAAGCTCAACCAATGAGAGAGATCGACAGCCTAAACGACCAATAGTACAGGAAGAATCGAAGATGTAATATAGCCTCCCCAACCAAAAAAGCGCCCAGGCCCAGATGATTTCAGGGCAAATCTATAAAATATTTCGTATAAAGACTTACAACCTATTTACACTGTAAATGTTTAGAAGAGAGACAAATGGAGGATATCTACCAAATTCCTTCTATGAAGCCAGCATTACACTACTACCAAAAACCAGGGAAAGATACAACCAAAAGGAGAATTATATGACCCATCTCCCAATAAACAAGATGCCAAAATTCTAAATCGGATTCTGGCAATCGGCATACAGACTCACATCAGAAATATCTCATCCAGCCCATGACCAAGGTTGATTCATACCCAAGACATGCAGGGATGGTTCAACTACAAAATCAATAAAAGCATCATCAACATATCAAATGGATCTGAGGAAAAAACCACACCATCATCTTCGATTGATGCGGAAAAGGCTTTGACAAAATCCAGCACCCTTCATGTTTAGAAGTCCGTACGGGAATTGGTTGAGGGATCATTCCTCAAATGTTAATCAAGCCATATACAGGACAACGCCACAGCCAATATGCATCCTTAAATGGGAAATGAAAGAGAAGCATTCCCCTTAGATGTATGGAACTCGGCAGGGCTGCCCCCTGTCACCACTCCTCTCAAATAGTGCAGGAAACCCTACGTCAGGGCAATAAGGCAAAAAGGAATAAAGGAGTTTTAATTGAAAGAGAAGTCAAGCATCCCTTTTTGCTGATGATATGATTGTCTACCTATGGGAGCTAAGACTCCACCACGAGACACTCCGAGAAACGATTAAAGAACTTATGGTAAAGTAGGCAGGGAATCACAAATAACCAAGAAAAATCAGTACCCTTTCTGTACACCAACAAACAAGCAATTGAAGAGGACTACAAGGAGACCTTCCCACTCACATAGTAGACCTCAAAAACAATAAAATACCTAGTAAACAAACCTTAAAACAAAAAGACACTAAGGACCTCTACAACAAATATTTTAAACCCCTGAAAGAAGAAATTGAGGAAGACATCAGAAATGGACAAACCTCCCATGCTCAGGATTGGGGAAAATAAATATAGTAAAATGTCACTACCCAACTAGTGTAACATGTTAATGCGATCCAATCAGAACTCCCCAAGAGTTTCTTCACAGGCCTGGAAAAAAAAAAGCCTCAGATTCATTGGAAAAACAAAAGACCCCAATAGGCAAAGCACCCTGAGGAAAGACAATACAGTGGGTGATTGCCTATATCAGACATCACATTACTATAGCTCCTAATACTGGTATAGTGCCATAAAGACAGCCTGGTATGGCACAAAACACCCATTTTGACCATGGAATAAAACTTAAAGATCCAAACCTGAGCTCATACAATTTCAGCCCCTCAATATTTGACAAGGCGCAAGAAGTACCCACAATTGAGAGAAAGACAAGCAATCTCAAAGAGTGGTGCTGGCAAAACAGGATCCAACCGCCTTGTAGCGAAGAGAAATTAACCCCTACCTCTCACCTCTGTACAAACGTCAACTCCAGATGGACAAAGACCTCACGTGAAACCGCCAACACTCTGAGGGTGATAAAAGAGAAGCTTGGCAGCAATTACAGGACAAATAGGGTTTAGGAAAAGACTTCCTAAATCAGAAGGCAGCTGCACAAGAAATAAGATTGCAATTGAAAATGGGACCGCATTAAACCAAAAGCTTCTGTACGTCAAAGGATGCAGATTTAAAGGAGTGAGGAGAAACGCCACAGAGTGGAGGAAACCTCACTGCGCATACATATCTGAAACAAGCATAATTTTCCAAGTATAAGCTACTCAAGAAACAAGAAGCAAGAAAACAAAGTGAAATCATTCAAATAGATGGAGCAAAGATCGGAGATTAGAGACTTCACAAGAGGAGGATTAGAGCATGGCGAGAAACATCTTAATAAGTGTTTCAACACTCTGATAATTAAGGACAATGCAAATAAAACCACCTCGTGCAGATATCAGCTACTCCGAATAAGACTGGCTTAGGTTCAAGGAACAGGAATGATACCAAGTGTTGGAGAGGTTGTGGGGAAAGGGGAAAACCTCTCCATGTGCTGGGTGGAATGTAAAACTTGTACAACCACTATGGAAGCAGTGTGGGAGAACCCTTAGAGAAGACTCAAAATGAGCCTCTCCATTACCCAGTCATACCACTCCTGGTCATATACCACAAGACACAACTTACTGCAAAGGAATACACGCTAGTTTAGTGCAGCTCTTTTCACAATAGTACAAAAAAGCTGGAACCAGCCCAGAGTGCCCCTCAACTGATAGGTGGAAGAGAAAATGTGGTTACATGTATACAAAGGTAAATTACTAATGTCAGCACGTAAAGAGGGACAAACATAGCATGAAATTTGCAGTAATGGATGGAAGCTAGAAGACATTATTATAAGTGATAGTAAACAACAGAACCCCAGTCCCAGAGTAATAACACACGACAATATGGTGATGTCCCTCATATGTGGATGCTCGAGTACAACAACCCAGATATAAATATTTCTCATGGAGAGGGACGCATATGGTAAAAAACAACACACAGAAAGACCTGCCATACAGCATAAACGGACTGATAAATGGTGTAATTGGAAAGGGGGGATGCGGGGGCAGAAGGACAAGGGTATATTTCGATTAAGGCATCTAATGTACGTTAACTTCAAGGCAACGTAGCTCAGCATACCGTTCGCCACTAGACACCTTGTGTCTTACAGACACGATGGTGTTCTTAGGACTTTAGTAAAAGTAAAAAAGTAGGGTCTGCGAGAGATGGACCTACGGCTATAAAGATCCCCGGCCGCTGCCTTACAGAGACCTGGGTCTATCTATCCCAGCACACCTATCCCGTTAGGCAGGCCGGCGTGCTGAAACCCAATTCCAGTAGAACTCCAGTATGCCAGAGAATCATGAGAAACCCTCTCTGACCTCCGCAGCATCCTAGATCACGGGTGCACACACTAACTACGTCGATGCAACAGTACATTGATATCTTACATCGAGAGAAAAAAAAAAAAAAGATAAAAGTAAACATTAAATTATTAACACGTTGGGTTTACAGAATCTGAAAAAATTGGACTAATGCATCTTGAATTAAATTGGGACATATAATTGCTGCTGATGCCCCACATTTCCTTTACATAAAATCTGTTAGGCAGACTAGATGCTGTTGGATTGACCATGCAATGTTTCTCTATAATTCTCTGTGGTGTGTACAGGTGCCACCGTAGTGCCGAGATTCTTCTTTTAAGATGATCTTAGAACTGTAAAAAGGCTAAAGGTTGCCAGTTTGCATTCCTTCTTTTCAAGTTAAGGTTCATATATAGTCCAACCGCATAAACATACATGAGGTGCAATTTTATGTATGAAATCTGGTCCTTTACTCCACCCTATAGTCAGTGTTATAATGAAACTGTCGTTGCGAGACTCATACGCTTAAAAAAAGGAGGGGGCGGGGGTAGCAAGAAAGACATACCTGTGTCATCAAACCCCTTGAATTCAAACTTCAATTAATACTAACATATGGGAAACAAATTTGTTTTTGCGCACAGGAACAAAACGTCACCATCTTAACGGACTTGAGAAAGATAAAGATACAGTGTAAGTTGCATTGGTAGATAGAATCCAGTCCTGGAGCCAAACAAGAGAACTAAAAGAGACGGGAGAAAGGCTCGACCCGGCTGAACATTCAAAGGAAGAAATCCATGGGCCTGACTGAGATTGCCATAAACACTCTGAAACCGCCTCTGGAGGTCCTACATGAAACAAGAACTACGCTGTAGTACATGGGAGTTTTATCTTAATGACTTACCTTCCAGTGCCACAAACAGGTTCTGATATAGAGACTTCCTTGCCTTCCCAACCATAGAACAAGGAGAAATCATGACAATGATTGAGTCACTCCCCACTGTAAATGAGACAACGTTGGAGAGGTTAATCTCATATAAAAACCGGTAAAACTGCTGTCTTTAATTGACTAACAGTAGACATGGGAACAGTGGAAGGGATTACTCTCTGTTCAAACCAAATATAATACTAAAGGCCCGAGTCTATGCCCTCAGGCAAAATATATTAATAAAAGGAGCTCTGATATCAGCAAGGGATTATTCTACAGTGTTTGGCCAGGGATCCAAGGCCCACAAAAGGTAGGGCGTCGCTTTGCCTCGAAGTTGGGATACTTGCAGGAGGAGAGGCGATAAACCCTGCTGCCGAAGACCTAGACGTTAACATGGGAGGGATGTTCGGAGACCGACAGCTGATGCAAGTGTACGATGGCCTCTGGAATGCCAGAGAGTGTACCAAGGCCACTAAACCAATAAGAGTCAAATAGGGTCTCCATGAGTCAAGCAAGACTTCTCCACCAGCACGCAGCTACACCTCACCTGCTGGAAAGACTGTGCAGCAGAAGCAGCCATGTGCCTGTATACCCCAAATCTAATTGTGCGTATTGGCTCTCCCCTGAGAAAATAACCCATGGCTATGCCACAAGCTTACATCCCTCTACAGGTTAGGAGATGTTATAAGCCACAGAAGACCCTGTCATATTTAGCAGGGAAATTGTAAGGCATGATCAACATACAAAACATCTGTCCCCTATGCTAAGAACCTACATAACTATAAGTGCTGGCTTAAAAGTAACTATGAAATACTAATTGGCATTGTTCTCATTAAAGTAGGATCGAAACGTAATGCCTGGTAGCAACTTGTCAGCCCATGAAAAGGAAACAGCCAGAAATTGACCAGAGCCAAGTCAACAGCTACAGAGAGAGAGGACTGGTGTTACCGTCTCATCCCCTGTGCCCTTTTTCTCTAAGCCTAGGGGAACAACCCGGGAAGAGGGGCGTGGTAGAATGTAAGGGCTGTAATTGGGGTGAATGGTGAAACTACAACTACAGCAATGTAGTCTGACACTCATTTGATTAAACTTGATTGAACAAAACAACCTGTCACCCCGCACTGGATGTGGGGCTGTAGGTGTTTGTGCAAACAGCTGGCAGATAGGTTTTGCATGAAGTAAGCTTGGTACTCATGGTATCACTTATAGCTAAAAAGGAAAAAAAAAAAACGGAGAAGAAAGAGCAGGAGAGGTTATGGCAGAATCATGATCTGGGATGGGGTGGGTGTGGGGGGGAGGGAAAGGGAAATACCCTGAACTGAATTTGAAAAAAATGTATGAAATGCAACAAAGCATCAATAAAAACTAATTAAAAAAAATAAAACAAAATAAATCCTGGGAGGAATTGGTCGGAAGGGAGCATTCCTCATTGTAAACAAAGCCATATACAGTAAACCCAAAGCCAATATCATTCTTAATGGGGAAATGACAGAAGCATTTCCCCTTAAAGTCAGGAACGCTGCAAGGTTGCCCCCTTTCACCACTCCTTTTTCATAAGTGTTGGAACCCATGGGCCAGGCAATAGGCAAGAAAAGGAAATTAAAGAGTTCTAATTGGAAAAGAGGAAGTCAAGCTATCCTGTTTTGTCTGATGATATAATTGTCTACCTAAGGGATGCTAAAGACTCCAAACCAGAAAACTCCTAGAAACGATTAAGGACTTTGTGAAGTTGCAGGATAAAAAATTAATCTAGAAAATTAATCTAGAAAAATCAGCCTTTCTTTACACAAACAAGAAGCAACTGAAGAGGACTACAAGGATACCTTCCCACTCACAATTCCTCAAGAAACAATAAAATACCTAGGAACAACCTAACCAAGGACACAGATCTCTACAACAAAAAATTTTAAACCCCTGAAAAAGGAATAGGAGGAAGACATCAGAAGATGGACAAGAACCTCCCATGCTCATGATGGAAAATAATATATAAAATGTCCATGCCGTACCAAACTAGTGGACAATGACTGCATCCCAATTCAAATCCCCATGAGTTTTCTTCACAGGCTTGAAAAGGAAATCCTCAAGTTTTCATTTGAAAAACAAGAGACCTCCGAGAGTACCCAAAGCAAACCCTGAGTGAAAAATGCATACAGGGGATAGCTATACCAATATCAAACTATACTACAGGGCTATAGTCAAAAAACAGCCTGGTACTGGCGACAAAACAGACAGTTGGCCAATGTAATAAAACTGAAGATCAAAACCTGACTCATACAATTTCAGCCACCGTCATATTTGAAAAGGGGCCAAGAAGACACAATGGAGGAAAGACAGCATCTGCAGCAGGTGGTGTGCTGGCAAAAATTGGATCACCACTTGTAGAAGAATAAATTAAACCCTACCTCTCAACTTGTACAAAAGTCAACTCAGATGACCAAAGACCTCAACGTGAAACCCCAAACTCTGGAGGTGATAGAAGAAACTTGGCAGCACACTACAAGAAATAGGGGTGTATGAAAAGACTGGTCCTAAATCAGAGCGCACTGCACAAGAAATAAAGAGCAAGCAATTGACAAATGGGATCATCCTTAAATTCAAGTGCTTCTGTACACAAAAGAAACATAAAGGATGAAGAGAAAACCCACAGAGTGGAGGAAACCTTCACTGCCAGACAGCATCTGACAAAACATTAATCTCCAGAGTATAAACTACTCAAAAACAAAAGAAGAAAAGAAAACAAATGAAACCAAAAGCTGGAGAAAATTGAATAGAGACGTCACACACAGGAGGAAATATAGATGGCCGAGAAACATCCTAAGAAGTTTTCAACATCTCTGTTATTAAGGAAATGCAAATTAAAACCAATTGAGATATCACCTTACTCCAATAAGACCTGCTAAGATCAAGAAGCACAATGAGACCATGGCTGGAGATGTTGTGTTAGAAGGAACACTCTCCATGTGCTGGTGGGAATGAACTTGTAGCAGCCACTATTGAATCAGTGTGGAGAACCCTTAAAACTCAAAACGAGCCTTCCATGTGACCCAGTCAGACCACTCCTGGGTGAGGACCCAAAGACAACATCTTACGCGAAGAAACATGCACAGCTAGTGTGAGTGCAGCGCTGTTCACATAGCAAGAAAAAGTGGACCATCACGCAGTGTCCCTCAACTGACAATGGATAGAGAAAATGTGTGAACAGTATACAATGGTGTCTAGGCAGCGGTAAGAGGGGACAAAGCATGAACGTTGACAGGGAAATGGATGAGAGCGGAAGACATTATTTTATGTTGAGTGAAGTAACACGTCCCAGAAAAACAAACGACAAATGGTGTCCGATATGTGGATGGCTAGTAACCAATAACCAAGATAACAGTTACTTCATGGAGATGGATGCTAGTAAAAGAACAAACAACAGAAAGACGCATCAGAAAATGGACCGAAATGGGTGAATTGGGAAGGGGGGAGGATGGGTGAGGGACACTGGCGTATATTCGATTAATACATAATTAATTGACATGAGTTCAAGTGCCCAGTTTTGCCTAGAGACTGTCTACAGGATACATGGTGTTTTTGTTTTAGGACTTAGTAAAGTAAATATGTGTAGAGTAACAACATTGGTTGACAGACTCTGATAAAAACGGTAAATGCATCCGAGTTAAAGGGAGATATAATTCACTGTTGTGTAACCACTATGTATAGAGGGTCCTGATGAAACTTACTTTCTAGGTGCCGCAAGGTTTTGTTTTGATATGAGAGACTTTTTTTTATCTCCTTTTCATAGAATAAGGAGGAATATTATGATGATGAGGTCGTTCCCAAACTGTAAATTGGAGACAACTATTAACGAAGGGTAATCCTCCGTATAAAACTGGTAAAACGCCTTCTTTAATTGACTAGAGATAGAACTGTGAAAAGCATTACTCTCTGTTCAGAACCAAATATAAAACACTAAAGTCCTTAAACTAAGCACTTAAGCAAAATATATCAAAACAGGAGCTCCGACATCATAATGGATTATTCACCAGGGAAGGTGGGCCAGGGGATCTAAGGTCCCAAAAAAGGTAAAGGGCTTCGTGCCTCTAAACTGGGATACCAAAAGAAGAGAGTCAATAAGGCCCTGCTGCTGCTGAAACCTGATGTAACATGGAAAAGATGCATGAGACCACACATGCAAGTGTACAATTGGCCTCTGAATACCAGAAAGTGTTACCAAGGGCCACTAACCAATAAAGCAAATACGGTTCTCCTTGAGTCAAGCAAGACTCAACCATCAGCACCAGCTACACCTCACCTGCCCTGGCATAATGTGCAGCAGAGGCAGCCATATGCCTGTATATCCCAAATCTATTGCTATTGGCTCCTCCTTGGAGGAATTACCCATGGCTGAGGGCACAAGCTCACATTCTCTACAGTTTAGGAGATATCATAAGCCAAAGTAAGACCCCGTCATATGTAACAGGAAAAAATGGAGTTCGTGGTGATAAACATCTCATCTAAACATATAAGTCTATAGAAAATAACCTACCATAACTAGTAATGCTGCTTAAATGACCTAGATATCTAATTGCTTGTGCTTCATTAGTAGGATCGGAGGGTTATGCCTGGACATTCCAGGAAAGAAAACAGCCAGAATGGACCAGAATCCAAGACAACAGCTGCCAGAGAGAGTGGACTGGTTCTGGCGTCTCAATCCACTTGCCCCTTTTGGAACCCAGGAAGAAATATCTGCGGAAGAGGGGGCGTGGTAGAATGTAGGGCGGTTGCGATTGGGGTAAAGGTGAAACTACAGCAATTAGACTGGACCCTCATGGATGAACTTATACTGATTGAAACATACAACCCCCTCCCTTGGAAGGTGGGGCTGTGGGTGTTGGGGAAAAACAGCCTGCAAATTGGTTATTCAGTGCAGGAGGCTTGTACTAATGGATTAGCACTTATAGCTAAAAATGAAAAAAAAAACTGAGGAGTAGATATGCAGGACAGTCAAGGCAGAATGCATGAACTCGGATAGGATGAGGGGGGCATGGAAAGGGAAAAAAAAAAAAAAACTGAATTGGAAAATGATGTATAAATGCTCAAACATCAATAAAAAAAATAAAAAAAAAAAAAAAAAAAAAAAAAAAAAAAAAAAAAAAAAAAAAAAAAAAAATACGGAAAAAAAAAAAAAAAAAAAAAAAAAAGACAGAGAAATGTAGGTCATGTATTCCTGAATCTTAGCTCAAATGTTTAAATAAAATAGTCAGTTCTCTTTCTCTCTATGTTATGCTCCCACTCTGTTAGATGTATGTGTATATCAATTTTACTGTTTGTATAAAACATAATTTTCGTGGACTGAAACATTGAGCTTTTGGTACATTCATTACAACAGGAGTTCCATAATCAACTTTTGGACCAAGCCATTGATCGCAGTCTCTGTCTTAGATAGCCAAGTTGATAGATCTCATATACGCTCACAAATTCATGTGTTAAGTTCCTAGCTAGTCAAGCAATTGTACCCAGATGTCTTGTGGTGCAAATACATCCACGGGAGTCTAGTCAAGCTAGAGATTGTAATTAAGGTCCACTCTTCCTCACATAGTAATAGTAATAAGCCTCTTACAATTCCCAGGCTAGGGCTAGAGTCATTTCCCTGGCTCTATTCTTGGCCCTTGTATGACTGATGTGGCATGAGCCTTGTACTTAATACCATCATTGCTCCAAGATATAGGCAAGCTTCCAGTGGCCAAATGACTGTTTTGTTATACTAATACTAAGGACTTATACCCCTGACTGGTTGAAACTGAGGACTGTCTGTCTGTGTCTGGTGTCTGGCTGCCTTCTCTTCTGCGAAATGGTCCCCTGATCGTGTGGGTGGATGAGGATGAGTTTTAAATATAGGAGTCCTAATCCAGAGTCACAAACCACAAACAGCATATTGAGTGACCTTGTGTGCACAAAAAAATATGCCCACTAGAAGCTATTAGAAAGAAAAGGAGCAAAGGACTATAAAAAAAAACATCTTTGCGTTGGAGTGTGAAGGAAGTTTGAGGGTGTACTAGTATATTTCGCTCTACTATCCTGAAGGTTCAATAATGTCCTTTGCAAATCTAAAACATAGAAAAAGAAAAGAAAATAGAGAACAAAAAGGGGATTTTACGTTTCTATTATAAACAATTTCTCTACCACTGGGCTATCTCTGTTCCCATGAGCCGTTGGTGTAGAGTTTCACTGTAGGAAATGGTCACCAGAGATCGAATAGGGACATACTCGAACGCACCCACAGCGCCACGTGTATATTTGCTGTGGGTGGACCAGTTGTGAAATTCGAGAAGCCTACATTTTTGCAAAAAGAAGGTTTTTCACAAATGGTATATGTTATAATTTCTGTAAATATAAGTGTCCATATTTAGCATATGTAGAGATCTCATTTTTCTAGAGATATGACAAAAATAAGCTCTTCTCTATGATCTGTGACCTCTCCACCAAATTCTTCTACAGGCGCAGCACACCCATGGATATTGCGGACTCACACTGAAAGGGCTTTAAATTCAAAGAATAGCTGTTGATGAACCCCCCCAGATAACTGGTGTCACTACACAAAAAATGGAACAGTTTGCTGTGCCTCCATTATGATTACTAGGGCTTCAGGGATACTAGGATTATTTGTCCTACCTGTTCCATTTAGAAATTTCATTTTAATCCGTAAATTCTTCACTTACATTGTTTAAATTTCTCACACCTTAAATTTTCTACCTCAAGTTATTTTCCTTCCTGAATCAATATGTGTCTATTTTCATTTTCACTATCATTATTTAAAATACAGTTGGCAATCACTATGGTGAATCTATGCATTTTTACAATTAACATGTGGAGAAAATCCTATAAAATGATTCCTTATGTCAAGAATATTTTATAACATTGATTTACCAATCTTCCTAATGAATTATATCACTATAACTTTTTTTGCATAAAAAAAAAAACACACATAATGTTTCGAGCAAGCTCCAACCATGTTGTGCTGTGAAGTGTCCCCATCTGAAACAGTGATTCATAAAATGTAATGCACATCTGATTCATCTCAGACTGCTTGTTAAGCAGGCAGATTTTTGGAACCACCTCCACATTCATAGCAGAATATCTGCAGAGAACGTTTTACACAGCTAAATATGGATTATGATCCAGCAAAGATTTTGCTAGCTGAATGAAACTAGCTAGCCTCTTTAAAACTGCAGATTTCAATTCCTTCTGTGTTCTTGAAAGCATCTTAAAAATTTTGACAAGTATGACAAAATTAGCGAGTTGGCTTTTATAAAAGGGAATGAAACAATGTGTCAAAGAGCTAGAAATTGGAAGACTGGTATTAAAATGAAAATATGTCTGCCTCCAAATCTGTGTGCTTTCTCCAACAATATGGACATCAGTTTTACTCAGAGTTTCCTTTGATTTTATGAATTACTTATTATCTTTTGTTGTGTAGTGTAGTCATATAGAGAAATGAGCTGAAAATACAG
>VZQC01014028.1:324702-367882 GCA_009823505.1 Rhizomys pruinosus | reverse complement strand
CTGCTTAAATGCCTGTACATTCAATAGCTTGTGCTTTGTTAATATGACTAAAAATGGTATCAGTGGAAAAGCTGTCAACCCATGAAGGGAAACAACCTGAACAGACTAGAGTCCAAAGTGACTTCAAAGAAATTAGACTGTTTTCTTCTCACCCACTTGTGCCCCTTTCCCAAAGACCAGGGAACAACTTGCAGAAGAGGAGGCGTGGTAGAATGTCAGGGCTTCGGAGAGATTGGGGTGAATCGTGAGACTACAGGAATATAGTCTAGCCTCCTAATTGATCAACATGCCTGTGCATACAAGCTTCTCCAACTGGACTATGGGAACCTTGGGTTGTTCGAAATTTGGACATAGATACTTGCAAAATGCACCAATGACTTAATTATATGACAAACTGAGTAAAATCAATGTCATCTGCAAACAACTGTGTCATTATACTGTAGAATCCCTTAAAAATAAACAAATAAAAAAAAGAAGTACAAATATTTCAAGTAGCTGAAAGCTGAGAAGAATTTAGATGTTCTAAGCAAACCACTTTCCTTACTTTGTACCTATCTGAGTTGAGAAGGGAATTGTAATTCCAGTGATGGCAAGGGCAAGGATCTATTGTCTCCTGAATCTAAATTTAGGGCATCTACACAAACTAATGGAATAAAAGTGATTAAATTGGCATTGACTCAGACAATCAGCATGTGTTTCTGTTCTGTCTCATTGGTGGGCATGGTCTTTTGTCAATATATCATAGGATGGAGTACTGAATGACAACAAGGTGATATTCCTTACACAAACACTGAAGTCACCTAGAGGACCTCATTATCATGGGCATCCTTGGTAAAGGTTGCATTTCTTGTACCTGCAGACTGACAAGCAATTGTTTTCTGTTCTTTGTCTAGATGTTAGGGACGATTGATCCCTGCTAGAATTATTTCCTTTGGCTCCTCTTCTTTTCCATTAACTTCAAGAAAGCTGTGATTTTTATATTATTCCATTTTCATAGAGACTCACATAAGAACTACTAGCTCATTGCCCACCATTTCCAATAAAAAGTTAGAGTGTCAGGCTGGAGAGATGGCCTAGTGGTTAAGTGCACTGACTGTTCTTGCAGAGGACCTGGGTTTGATCCCCAGCACCCACATGGTGGCTGAGAACCGTCTTTAACTCCAGTTCCAGGGGAATCCGACACACTCTTCTGACCTCCACGGCATTGCACAGCACGGGTGCACAAACCTACATGCAGACAGTACATTCACACACATACAAAAATAATAAAATAAAAAAATTTTTTTTTAATTTAGAGTGCCAAATCAACTTGCTTTCACTTCATATGACCTGGAATAGTAGCAAAAATAAAAATAAAACCTAATATACGAGAAACTAAGATTTTCATATACCCCTGAATAATATTTTATTTTTTTTAAACTTTTTTCTTTTTTTTAATTATTAATTTTTATTTATTTCTGTATGTGTATGAATGTACTGTCTGCATGCAAGTCTGTGCACCCGTGTCGTGCAATGCCACGGAGGTCAGAAGAGGGTCTTGGATTCCCCTGGAACTGGAGTTCTCCTGGAATTGGAGTGTCAGACAGTTCTGGGCCGCCATGTGGGTGCTGGGGATCGAACCCGGGTCCTCTGTAAGAGCGGTCGGCGCTCTTAACTGCTAGGCCATCTCTCCTGAATAATATTTTAATATTCAGTTACTCATCCAATTCTCACCAGGCCTATACCATTTGTAGCATTTCATGTGTAATTAAACTTCTTCAAAATACTGAGGAACAATTAAGAAGCTCCAGAATCAAACTCCATAAAATTCTTGACATTTATCCTGGGCTTTCCAAGATTCTTTTAAAATATTTTATTATTTTAATTTTATGTGTATGAGTGTTTTGACTGCTTATATATAAGTGCACCACATGCATGCAATGTGTCACAGAAGAAAGAGGGTGTTGAGTTCCCTGGAACTGGAATTATGGATGGTTGTTAGCTAGTTAGCCACCATGTGGATGTTGCCAATCAAATCCAAGTCCTCTGGAAGAACAGCAAATGTTCTTAACCACTGAGATATCCTTGCAGCCTCCCAAGATTCTTTTAATGTCCATGAGCTAGAGCTGGTTGGATACTGGACAATAAAAGGTTGTCTTTGTGTTATATTTTACCCCATGGCCCCGTTTCACATCTATCATTGTTGTTAGCCTAGCTATTAACTTATCCTGAACAGTGGAATGATCTTTCCTACTCAGTTCATTTGGGTCTGTTATTTCTTTTTTACATAGGATTAAATGCTTCTTTCTTAAAAAGAATTAATGCTGTTTTAAATTCCATAATCATCAACAGTATTAACCTAACAACCTGTAAATCATGTTCAAGGAGTTGGTAGCCCTGAGAATTCTTCTCTCACAAAATCTTGAGCCTATTTAAGAGGGCTACTTCTAGGCCAGAGAATACCTATTATAATGTAAGAGCTCCCTGGGCTCTAATGGTGAGAGAATAAGAATGAATTGGAGAAAATGTCCTCCCTCACTTCACTGCATTCTGCAGTACAAACCTCTGTGGTGGGTGGAAGCTTGCTATTTGAACTGTTCTGTTGATTCAGGAGTTTTTATTTTGTAATGTGAGCACTCATATGGCTATGCCATAACTGAGAACAAAAATTGGAGATAATAGAGCTAGTCAGGCTACAGTCTGAATTATTGTTTTCATTTGTTATCCTGGAGTCCATAAAACTCAACTATGTTTTGCTACAGTGAAATGGCAAAAAAACCCCACTTTAACCGGTGTGTTAAGTTTCCACTTCCCTTAGGCCACAGGTTCAATAAAATGAAATCAAAGAACAGCAATCTGCTCGGTGCCTTGTTAGCAATTTGCTAATGTGTGTGTCCTTTTACCTTACAAAATGTCCTTGTACTAAAAGGGAGCACACATAAATCCTCCTTTTGCAAAGTATATTCCTAGAAATCTTTCCTTTGATAAATCACTTCTTCAACATGCAGTTAACACTACAGTGCACCAGTGTTGTGTTTGTGGACAGATTATGAAAAACTGGTGAAAGCATGTGAACTCTATCAGCACCATGGCCAATAATTGAACCTTGAGTCCTTTACCTGCTGTTTAAGTTACTTTTCTGTTACTATGAAAAAAACATTGACCAAAACAACTTATAGAGAGAAGAGTTTATTGGAACTTATGTTTCCAGGTCCCAGACAGGGTCTAGGGTCTATTGTGGTGGGGAGGCATTGTAGTGGGAGGTGGCCAGATCAGGAGCAGAAATTTTAGTGGTCACCTCTTCAAGCAGGCATAGGAAGCTGAGAGTGACTGGAAATCGAATCCTGCAAGGTTTAAGAACTCTCTAAGCCCATCCTCAGTGACACACTTCCTCTGACAAGGCCACACCTTTAAGACTTCCCTGCTCAATTCTGAGAATTGTCCAGAGTCCAAGACAACAGCTCCAGAGAGAGTGGACTGTTTTGCTTCTCATCCATCTGTGCCCCTTTTCTAAGCCTAGGGAACAATCTGCGGAAGAGGGGGCGTGGTAGAATGTAAAGGCTGAGATTGGGGTGAATGGTGAAACTACAGCAATGTAGTCTGGACACTCATTTGATCAACTTGATTGAACATACAACCCCTCACCCCCCGCTGGATAGTGGGGCTGTGGGGGTTTGGGCACAACAGCCTGCAAATTGGTTTTGCCTGAAGGATGCTTGTACTCATGGATTATCACTTATAGCTAAACAATGAAAAAAAACTGAGAGAAAGATGCAGGACAGTTATGGCAGAATGCATGATCTGGGATGGGGTGGGGGTGGGGGGGAAGGGAAAGGGAAATATGCCTGAACTGAATTGGAAAATGATGTATGAAATGCACAAAGCATCAATAAAAAAAATGTTAAAAAAAAAGACTTCCCTGCTAACTGGGGACAAAATATCCAAATACTTGGAGCCTATGGGGGACATTCACATCCAAATCACCACACCTGTTTAGCTGTATAAAGTATATTTCCATAACTAATTATCTGTTGGGTCTTCTATGGTGTTTTTCTCAATAGTGTGTGTGTGTGTGTGCGCGTATGTGTGTGTGTGTGTGTGTGTGTGTGCTGTTGTATGCATACGTGTGTTCGTGTTGCTATATCTATATGTGTATGCTAGTGCATGTACACAAGTGTGTGTGTGTGTGTACATGCATGTGTGTGTGTGTGTGTGTGTGTGTGTGTCTAGCTTTGGATGGAAGAATGTCATGTTGATGTCTGATATCTTTTTCTGTGTTTAACCTCTTTATTTTTTGAGACAGCATCTCTCACTCAATCTGGAGCTCATTAGCTTAGGTGGACTGGTTTGCTCATGAGATCTGGGGGTCTTGTGTTGAGATTGTAGTTGCACAGTGCCATGCTGGGCATTTTACATAGGCGTTGAGTATCCCAACTCAAACTCGACTAGCAGAGCCATCTCCCCATCCCCAAGTTTCTCAATTATTTTCAAAGGTATCCTATCTATTTATTTGGATAATATATTTATGTTCAAATTATTTACAATTGAAAATATCAATTAAACAGGTTACTGTCAGATATGCGTTTTAGTAGGGAAATTTTTCATTTGATTACTGCTATTATTCAGTCCCTATAATTTTACCATTGCTATTAACCGCTTGAAGTTATTGTCCACAGATTATTATCAGAATAATTGCCTCCTATTATTACAGAATATCATTATTTTAAATTTTTAATTATTGTTATTGTGAGCCATTTTGGAAAGTATGTTGAGGAGAAAGCAGTAGTAAATATATTTATTAAAAATGCTTCAATGTGCAAAAAATGTAGATAAGTAAAAATAGTTTTGTTTAAAAAGAGTTTCGTGGGCTGGAGAGATGGCCTAGCGGTTAAGAGCGCCGACCGCTTTTACAGAGGACCCGGGTTCGATCCCCAGCACCCACATGGCAGCTGAGAACCTTCCGAAACTCCAATTCCAGGAGAACTCCAGTTCCAGGGGAATCCGACACCCTCTTCTGACCTCCGCGGCATTGCACGACACGGGTGCACAAACCTGCATGCAGACTAGTACATTCATACACATACATAAATAAATAAAATTTAAAAATAGTTTTGTTTTTCAGAGATGGAGATAAACAAATATATTTTATTGAATTGTGACAATTTTTTACACTATAAAATTTGATTATATTTAGAGCCCCCTCTTATCTTCCCTTAATACTCCTTGCCAGATTTCATGTAGTCTATTATAGGGTGCTATAGAGAGATGATAGGTAGGTAGGCAGATAGGTAGATAGAAGATAGATAGAAGATAGATAGATAGATAGATAGATAGATAGATAGATAGATAGATAAATAGATAGAAAGATAGATGTCTATTCGGTCAACTTTGTGTCCCAAGTGCCCTTAGATGTGGGTCCACCCACTTGAGCCTGATGAAGGTATTCATCATCACACCCTTTAAGAAAACTGACACTCCCTCTTCCAGCAGTTGTCAATTGCTAATAGTCACTCAGCAGTGTTTGGGGGTTCTTCTCCACTTCCACACAACTATACTGGGATTTTATCTGACTTGAACTTATGTGGGACTTGTGCATTCTGTGAGCATTGCTGTTAGTCCATATATGCAACTGCCTAGCTATTTGAAAACCTCTGTTTCTCTGTAGTCATCCAGCATCTCAAGCTTTTACAATCTTTCTTTGCTCTCTTGGACAATGGTTCCTGAGCCTTGGGAGGGCTTAGCTTTGATATAGGGATCCTATTCAGAGATGAGCACTCTATACTCTTTTATTCTCTTCATGTTGTCCAGTCGTGGGTCTTCTGTGTTAACCATCATCTGATGCATGAGGAAGTTTTTCTGGTGAGAGTTGAAAATGCATTAATCTCTAGGTATAACAATAAGTCATTAGAAGTTTGTTGAATACAATGTCCATTTGTCAGAATAATAGTAGGATATTTTCCCCTATACTCTGTGACCTTTCTAGACACAAGGTCATTAGAAAAAGACATATGCAAACCTATTAGTATAGAAGATTCTTAAAGTATATGCAATATAAAAAGAGATTAAATGTAGTTACCTATGTGCTGGATAGCTTTAGTCTAAACTTGACACACCTGAGTTGAGGGAGCCTCAATTGGAAAATTAGCTCCTTTGGTCTGGCCTGTGGGCATGTCTGTGGGGCATATTTCTTGACTGTTGAGTGATGTGGGAGGGCCCAGTCCACTGTGGGCAATGCCGCCCCTGGGCAGATTCTATACTGTACCGTATAAATAAGAAAGCAGGTTGAGCATGGGCCAGAGGAGCAAGTCAGGTCAAGCAGAGTTCCTCCATGACCTATCTGTGCTGCAGCTCCTGCTTCTAGGTTCTGCCATGAATTCCTACTTTGGACTCCCTATGTGATGAAGTGTGACCCCAGGAGATATAAAATGAATAAACCCTTTCCTCCTGAATTTGGTGTTTGTCAGAGTGTTTTATCACAGCAATTGAAGGCAAACTGGAATACCCTACAACAGCAGGACATTCCTCCTACCATGCACCAGAGGCTAGCAAAAAAGTCCAATTCCAGGGGTGAAGTACTTCTTTTGAGCTGTTGACCAGTGGCCCCTTAAAGCCTCAAGAAATACTGGACACTGTCTCTACTCTTGGTTACCCACCAGAATTTGATGGCAATACTCTATCACTGAAGTCATTACATGCATAGATTGTAGAATCAACAAGGAAAAGTCAACCTCGTACCGACCACAAAGCTTCATATGTAACTAGCTAGCTGTCAGAGTGCTGGAAGCTGCTATGCATGCTGGAAGGCAAGCGTTATTTTCAATGGAAAGAAATATAAATATTCTAAAAGTTAACACATGCAGAAAAAATCACTTTAAAACAAAAACAAACTTCAAAACCATTTCTATTACCATTATAAAGAGCTATGGCTTTGAGTTTTGATGAATAATAGTTGAATATACTTCTTTCTGGACAAAGATAAAGTGCTCTCAGGAATGGTAAAAACACCCAGCCAGCAGTCAATGAGGCACTTGTAACTTATGGCAGCCTTGAGCAGGAAAACAACTGAACACGCTTCCATCACTGTCATGCTCCAGTCTACTTATGAAACTTCTTCAAGGAGTCTGTCCAAGTCAAAATGGGGGTGATATACTTCAAGTGTTAAATATTCCTCATTGTATTTAAGGTTGGGTTCCCAGCATGTGGCAAAAGAGATGGTAGAAATTTGGGGGCTGGGACCTAGTGGGAGGTGTTCAAGTCCTGCATTCCAGGAGGGGATGCTGAACCACCGAGTTGAGTTCTTTTATGTCTTCCCTGCTGTCAGCCAAATGGTTCTACTCACTGTTAAGCACACATTTTTTTGGTCTTTTTGAGACAGGGTCTCCCTTTGGTCCCAGCTGGTCTGGAGCTTGCTCTGTAGACCAGGCAGGCCTTAAACTCACAGAGATTCACCTGCTTCTGCCTCCCGAGAGCTGGGACTATAGGCATGTGCCACCACACCCGTTAGCACTCATTTTTATAAGCTACATGTAACTTTTAGATATTAATTACATAAACTTTAACATTTATCAAATAATATTTATAAAACACTAGGTATGGGCATGTTGTGATTTGAATTAAGGTGACTAAAATAAAATCAATAATATCTGCCCATTCTAGTCTTTGAAGTAGATTGATAAAATATTTGTTACATTACACTGCAATGAAGACCATCACAATAACATATATGTGGCTTAACTTTCTTTTGTTTTCAAAGCCATTTTTTATTGAAGCTCTGTGAATTTCACACAAAATTACAAATCAAATCTAGACCCATGCCCCCCTCTCTGCTCCCCCACCCCACCAGAGCTCATGCACTCTGCCAAACATGTTTTTCATCTTTTTCTCAGTCTCTCTCAAAATTCTTGATTGCAGTTTACTGTTTCAAGCAGAAGTTCACCATTTCAGTCAATTCTTTGACAGTCTTTATGTTGTGTTGTTGTTATTCCTTCTAATATGCATTACTCCAAAATATGCACATATGCATGCCACATATATCATAGGTTTTAGCATCTTCAGCTTATGATTTTTTTCTTTATTAGGCTGAAATATGTCATGTTCGAAGTCTCCTTCTTGGCAAGTCCAAACCATCATCAGTACATGGCTTAGTTTTCAATATTCTTATGCTGTATTTGTAATTATAGTGTGTGTGTGTGTGTGTGTGTGTGTGTGTGTGCTTGTGTGTGCGTGTGTGATCAGAAACTATATGTTGCCCACTTAGGTAGAAGCCTTGACCTTACACCCTAAACATTATTGCCATAGACTGATATTCTACAAAGTTTCTTAAGGTGTCACAGTACTTTTCCTAACATATTTGAACTAATTGTGGCACTCATTAATCAGCAACATACAAATAAAGGCTGTATCATCATCTTATTGCCTAGTATATAGTTTCAGTGCTTGCATGTACAGCATCCATTAAAGAAAGTTAATCTATGTGAAATTAATATATTTCTTTTCTCAGAGATTTGAAAGATTTTTTTTAGTTGGTTTAGAAAATGCCATTTAGGAGGTTAGGAGCAGTACAGAAGGCCACTGACAGCCAGGGACCCTCTGTAGCAAGATGGGAAATAGCAGAGAATCATCTCTGAAAGTTAGCGTTCATTCTGTGGAGAAACTTGAGTTTTACAGTTTCAGCATTTGCAAATTTGTGTGTCTCAATTTTCCCTTTTCCTTCTCCAATCACCCAGAAATATCTCTGGGGACTGGAAAGATGGTTCATCAGTTAATGTAGGCACTTAGAGCCATCAATTTCCCTCTTAGGACCGTTTTTAAAGTATCCCAGAGGTTATGTTGCATTGTCATTTTTGCTTAATTCCTGGAATACTTTTATTTCTTTCTTAATTTCACCCTTGACCAATTCATTGTTCAGGAGGGTGTTGTTTAATTTTATTTATTAATTATTTTTTTATGTGTATGAGTGTAGTATCTGCATGTAGGTTGGTGCACCCATGTTGTGCAATGCTGCAGAGGTCAGAAGAGGGTGTTGGATTCCCCTGGAACTGGAGTTAAAGACGGTTCTTAGCCACCATGTGGGTGCTGGGAATCGAATCCAGGTCCTCTGCAAGAGCAGTTGGTGCTCTTAACCACTAAGCCATCTCTCCAGCCCCTAGGAATGTGTTGTTTAATCTCCATGAGTTTCTGTACTTAGTAGGGCATCTTTTAGTGTTGACATTAAGCTTTATTGCATTATGGTCTGATAAAATAAATGGAATTATTTCAATTTTTCATATCTGTTGGGATTTGTTCTATGTCCCAGTATGTGGTCGATTTTGGAGAAGGTTCCATGGGATGCTGAATAGAAAGTGTATTCTTTGATTTTGGGGTAGAATTATCAGCAGATGTCTGTTAGATACATTTGGTGTATTGTATTGTTCAGTTCAGTTCAGACACAGTGCAGTATTGAAGTCCCCTACTACTAGTGTGCTAGAGTCAATCTGTGCCTTAAAGTCCTGTAAAATTGTGTTTATGAAGTTCAGTGCATCTGAGTTTGGAGCATATAAGTTAATGATTGTGATATCTTCTTGGTTAATTGCTACTTTGATAAGAATGAAATTACCCTCTTCATCTTCTGATTAGTTTTAGTTCAAAGTCTATTTTGTCAGATATTAGAATAGTGACTCCTTGTTTCTTACTGCCATTTGCTTGTGTTATTTTTTTCTATCCTTCCACTTTGAGATAATGCCTATCTTTAAAGGTGAGATGAGTTTCTTGCAGACAACAAAAAGATGAAATTTGTTTCTTAATCCATTCTGCCAGTCTATGTCTCTTAATTGGATAATTCAGTCCACTGATATTTAACGTTATTATTGAGAGATTTATATTACTTCCAATCATTTTGGTTTCTTGTGAATTCTTGTCCTAAGTTTTTATTTCCATAATAGTAGCTTCATTTCTGTCGCTGGTTGGTTATAATCATTCCAACCCTCCTCTCTTTGTATTGCTTCTCTGAAGGGATGGCTTTCTGGACTAGAAATCTTTTAGTTTATTTGTGTCATGGAAGATTTTCCTTTCTCCTTCAATTATAATAGACATTTTTGCTAGATAAAGTATTCTGGATTGACACCTAAAATCATTTAGAACTGGGAATACTTTACACCAAGCTCTTCTGGCTTTCATTGTTTGCAACGAAAAATCAGCTATAATTCTGATAGATTTCCTTTATAAGTGACTTGTTTTACTTTTGCCACCCTCAGTATCCTCTCTTTGCGTTGAACATCTGGTGCTTTTACTATGATATGGCACAGGGAATTTCTTTTCTGGTTCTGTGTACTTGGTCTATATGCTTCTTGTATTTTTATAGGTATCTCTTTTTTTAATTTTTATTTATTTCTGTATGTGTATGAATGTACTGTCTGCATGCAAGTGTGTGCACCCGTGTCGTGCAATGCCGTGGAGGTCAGAAGAGGGTGTCGGATTCCCCTGGAACTGGAGTTCTCCTGGAATTGGAGTTTCAGACAGTTCTCGGCTGCCATGTGGGTGCTGGGGATCGAACCCGGGTCCTCTGTAAGAGCGGTCAGCGCTCTTAACCGCTAGGCCATCTCTCCAGCCCCTACTCTCTCTTTTATTGGGAAAATTTTCTTCTACAACTCTGTTAGAAATATGAGCAATACCATTATCTTGTGAATCTTCTTCCTTTTCTATTCCTATGATTCATAAGTTTCATAGTATCCCACAATTCCCAGTTATTCCATTCTTGTGGGTTTTTTAATTTTTCATAATCTTTACTTGATTGAGCCAGTTCTTCCATATTGTCTTCTAGTCTTGATATTCTATTTTCTACTTCATCCATTCTGTTATTGAGACTTTCTCCCATCCTTTCCAAGTGGTTTGTGGAGTGTTGCAGTTTTTTTCATTTTCTTTTCTTTTTTTTTTTTTTTGGTCTTTTCGAGACAGGGTCTCCCTGTAGTCCAGCTGTCCTGGAACTCACTCTGTAGACCAGGCTTGGCCATGAACATCACAAAGATCCGCCTGCTCTGCCTCCCAAGTGCTAGGATTAAAGGCATGCCCACCACGCCCGGCAGTTTTTTTCATTTTCAACTTGAATGTTCTTTCAGTGTTTTTATACCTTTTGTAATTCATTCTATAGTTTATCATTGTCTTTTAATTTATCCTATCTTCCTTGATGATCTTCATTTTCATGTATATGGTTCTTCCAAATTATTTCAATTCTTTGCTTTATTTAATCATGGTTTTATAATGGTCCTTTATAAGGTCTATGTCCTGAGTTACGTTCTAAGGAGTCTTCACTATAGTATTCTTCAGAAGTGTTTGGTGGAGGTTTATTATTTGGATTTTTCATATTACTCTTTTTGTGTTGTGCTTTAGGCATTTGGGTTTTTGGTTGTTTGTTGTTGGTTGTAGTTCTAGTGTGGAGTTTTGGTGTTTCTTTTGTTGAGCTGAAGGCTGATTTTTGCTTATATCTTTAGGTGTTTTTTATTGACTCGTTTATCAGCATATAGGTATGGATAGTTTAGGTCACAAGGACTCCCCTCTATTCTAAGACTAGACAGACCAGCCCTCACCCAGCCAGAAAAGGCTCCCCAATGGCTGGAGCTATGCAATACCAAAGCTTGCCAGAAACCCCTTGGCCTGCAGAACCTGCACCACCTGCACCTCAAGGGCACCAGGTGCTCAGGCCTTGTGGGGAGGATCATCCTCCCATGCGGTGCAGCTGGAGTCTCCCCTCACCAAAGTGAGATGAGCGTCAGTCACCCACCCAGAAATGTGTACTCAGAGAACCACCGCACGTTACCCGCGGTCCTCCTACTGCCCCTCCCAGGGCCAGCTGCCAAGGTCTGTACCTGGGTCCAGTGGGCAGGAGGCCCAGCTCAAGCTGGGGTTTTCTCTGCTGTCCCTGATGCCCTTGGGCCATGCCTGTAGTGATGAACAGCAGTCAAAACCATCTCCTGCACTTCCCAAAACTCGGGGGGTAGGCTAACCCCTCCCCAACTTTTTTCCCCGGGGGGGGGTGCAGGGGGGCTAAGTCCCCCTCCCCCAACTTTGCCTCAACTGCTCAGAATGTACCCGCAATCCTGGGAGCAGTCCACTTGGGTGTGGCTTATCAGTTAAGACCATTTGCTGCGTTTGCAGAGGACGGTATTTCCATTTCCCATACCCACATGGCAGCTAACAACCTTCTAGACTCCAGATCGAAAGGATTTGATGCCGTCTTTTGGCTTCTGTAGGCATTACATGCATGGATGCCCTTAAATGCAGGGGAATTCTCATACACATGCAATAAAAATAAATACATTAAAAATTTTAAACCAAAAATACATCTGACAAAAACTGCAATATCAGACTTTTCTTCTGAAAGTAATTATTCCAACCAGAAATCTATCTCTAATATCCATTAAAAGATAAAGTTCTGTATTAAATAGAATGAATGTTTAAGTGTTAAATGAATATTAAGTAAGGTATATATCATTTTAAATTTAAAATTACCTATGATCATGTGTAGTGGCAGATTACTTAATTTTAAGAATAAGGAAGACAGAGACAGGTGGATCTCTGTGGGATGGAGGCTAGTTTTGTTTGCATAGTGTAAGATCTAGGCTGTCTGGGGCTATAGGGAGACTCTAGACTCTGTCTCATAAAGATAAAAGAAGGTACCTATATATTTTCCATTTCAACACTAAATTCCTTTGTGTAGATATGATTTTCTGTCAGCCAGATTTCCCATAAAGTGTCTGGCAGTGCAGATCAGCCTGTTATCAATTCTCTCAATTTTTGCTTTTCAGAAAAAGAAATCTTTATTTCACTTTCATTTATTATGAATATTATTGCTACATAGGAAATTCAAGGTTGGCAGATTCTTTTCTTAGCAGTATTTAAAAAAAAATCCCTCATTCTCTGTTATATTACATTGGTTCATTAATCAATAGAATTCTTTTCCCTTTTCTGGTAATTACAAACTTTTCAGCCATTATTTCTTCAAGTATTTTCTCTTCCTCACTCCAACTGAGGCATTTCAGGCCGTTAGGTCCTGAATGTCATGGGTCTTCCTGAAAATCTTCCTATGAAAATCTATTTACATTTGGATAGTCTTGTCTCTTTTAATGGCCTAATCTTTTTTTTTCTTTGTCTTTTTGAGGCACAGTTGAGACCTGTAGTCACAACTGGCCTACAAATCATGATGGACCAAGCTGGTTTTGAACTCATAGAGATCTGCCTGCCACTTTCCACTGTGTGCTAGGATTAAAGGTGTGCACCACCAAGTCCAGCCAGGTCTAGTCTTTCTAAAAAAACATTTTATTAAAATATTTTCTTAATTTTTATTTTATCTGTATGAGTGCTTTGACTACAAGGATATAAAGGTACCACATGCATGTAATTCCTGTGGAAGCCAGAAAAGGACATCTGATCCTCTGGACCTATAGTTATGGATAGTTGTTAGAGTCCACATAGGGGCTGGGAATCAAAGCCTTGACCTCTGCAAGAGTAGCCAGTGTTCTAAACTACTGAGCAATATATCCAACTCCATATATGCTTAATCTTATATTAAATCCATTTAACATTTAAGATATTGCATTTTTAAATTTTTTATTTATTTTTTATCTGTATGAATGTATTGTCTGCATGTAGGTTTGTGCACCCATGTCGTGCTATGCCGCGGAGGTCAGAAGAGGGTGTCGGATTCCCCTGGAACTGGAGTTCTCCTGGAATTGGAGCTACAGATGGTTCTTAGCCACCATGTGGGTGCTGGGGATCGAACCCGGGTTCTCTGCAAGAGCGGTAGGTGCTCTTAACCGCTAGGCCATCTCTCCAGCTCCAAGATACTGCATTTTTTTTTTTATCTCTAGATGTTCTATTTGGTTTTGAAATCCATTTTGCTCCTCTTCTGCTTATATTCTTGTATTTCTTTAAATCCTCAGTATATTTATTACCAATGTTAAAAGGACCTTTCTGTTAATTCAATTATCTTTTTCAGTTCTGATTTTGTTTCTACTGGGTCATTATTCTCTTGGTAAATGATCCTATTTCCTGCATTCAGTCATGTTCAACAAGATTTACTGATACTGTAAGTAATAAGTCATTTAATGTCTGATATTGTTGAGGTTTTAACCTTTGTTAAGATGTGTATAGAGAATCTATAACTCTAGAGGCCATTTTCTTCCTAAGGCATGTTTCTCTTGGGTTTTCCTGGAGACCTTTGTGCTCAATGAAATTTCTCCACTCCAAAGGACTGGAAATTGAAGATCTTACTGCTCTTTGAGAATTTGGGGAACTGTTGAGTTCACAGTGCATTCTGTTGTCCTTTGACAAGGTGTGTATTGGGCATGCATAGATTAGTGTCTTATCAAAAGACTCAGGCAATGCCTCTTTGAGTTCCTGGAGCACTTCTTCTGTATGTGCCTATCTCCCTCATTACTGTACTACACATAATGAAGGACTCAATACTCACATTTTTTTCTCTTCCTTCCTCCAAAAATCAATGATACAACTGTGCTCTGTCTTTATTCCCACTGCCTACACAATGATGGCCTAAATTTATTCCTTCTTTTCTCTGAGACTATAGTCCTGAGATACATTTTTTCCAATGTTTGAAAAGGTATTGCACATCATTTGTTCAGTTCACTGATTGTTACTAGCAAGGAAACACTCTCCACATCCTGGCTTGAATTATGAGACCCTCATTTTCTTTTTTGTTATTTATTTTTCCCCTGGATTATTGTCTTTATGTGTTTACAAGAAAAGGGTAAGTTACTACGGACTTATTTATTTTTAGGGGACTATTTTGTTTATTTTGAAGACAGTAAGATCCAAGTGACTACTATTGTTTTGGGATACAGTTTTTCAGAACAATGTTGTAATTTGACATCTTTTCTATGAGCAAACTTCATACCCTCTTTCATTACTGAGACAAGCACATCATCTTTGTGTTGAGCTTGTTCCCATAAGGGTACCATTATCCTGAAAAGAAGACTGGGAAAAACAGAAGGTGTGGCTTAATAGTCCTGGGAAATTATAACTATACCTATTATTTCTTATTTTCCCACACAGTATACACTAGGAGAAAATACTCCCAAAACTAGATTTTAAAAATTCCTCTGGGGGCTGGAGAGATGGCCTAGCGGTTAAGAGCGCCGACCGCTCTTACAGAGGACCCGGGTTCGATCCCCAGCACCCACATGGTGGCTGAGAACCGTCTGAAACTCCAATTCCAGAACTCCAGTTCCAGGGGGAATCCGACACCCTCTTCTGACCTCCGCGGCATTGCACGACACGGGTGCACAAACTTGCATGCAGACAGTACATTCATACACATACAGAAATAAATAAAATTAATTAAAAAAATTAAAAAAAAATAAAAATAAAAATTCCTCTGGAGGCAAGATGGCTCAGCAGCTTGCTTACTGGCAAGATGACTACCTGAATCTCATCCCCTGGATCTAAAAGATGGAAGGAATAAGGAAAGAATAGTCTCCAGCACGTTTTCCTGTGACCTCCACACCTGTAATGTGATGTGTGCAAGCCCTTCCCCACAGCCCACTGTCCCTACAAAATGTCTATAAAAAAGATTATTTTGTTTAATTAAAATATGCTCTTTTGCCAAAGGGTTTCTGAATTAGACGATTGCCAATCTTTTAATTGCTCTTTAATCATTATGTAATGATGTGCAAAGAGAAGTTACTATTTTATGATAGTCTGTACTATGAACTTATGTATTGGTATGGAGTTCTTAGAAAACTACTTTTGAAAGTCGATTAGAGCTATGACAAGTCTGTGATGGCTCTACAAAAGCGAAGAAAATTTTAACATTTAATAATTACTTAATAAGCTGGGTATGGTGGTACATGCCTTTAATCCCAGCACTGGGGATGCAGAGGCAGGCAGATTTCTGTGAAGTCAAGGCCAATCTGGTTTATATAGCAAGTTCTAGGCCATCTTGGGCTAGAGGGAAACCCTATCTCAAAAAAAAAATCCAAGAATGTATTTAAAAATTATGTAATAAAATTATTTTGTAATTTAATTTGTTACTTTTCTTATTTATAGTTTGCAGAAATAAATTATGAAAATTGTTAGGATAAAGAAATATATACTTATGTAAAATTTTATTTAATGGTGGAAGTTTAGTTGACTACTCAAATCCATAGTTTGTTATGTTGTATTAATATAAAACCTAAAGTTTTTAATTGAAATTTTCTTTGTTGAAAATAATATTTTAATATCATCTTTATTATCACTGTAATCAAGTACCTGAGAGAAATCTTGTTTGACCTAAACACTTAAAAAATAACAATTATTCTACCTTAGTGAATATAGAGTAATAGATTGCTTTTCCAAATAACAAGAGGTCATTTCCTCCTGCCCTCTTACAAAACAATAAAAACAATACAGAACATTTGCATTTGCAATCTAAATGTTATCAAATCAATGTGCAATACTGAACAGTGAGAAATATGAATCCTGTGGTTGAGATGTTGTTAAAAACGAAGTCATGACCATAGAATAAAGGCTATTATACTTTTAAAGAAAAGCACTCAGGACTGGAAAGATGGCCCAGCAGGTAAAGGCACTGAGGACTGGAAAGATGGCTCAGCAGGTAAAGGCACTTGCTGCCACCCAAGGACCTGAAAGCAGAGAATTGATTTCTGCCAATTTTCCTCTGACTTCTACTTGTACAGTCACACATGTGCATGCTCAGATATACCAAGTAATGTAAAAAACATGAAGAAGCATTGTATAATATAACATGGTTTTGCTTTTAATAGTGGCAGTTTTAAACTTGTTAGAAAAGAAAACACACCATAAAGAATCTAAGGCTTGCTTTTTGCTTTCCTATGCTAGGTAACAGTGTCATTTTTATTTTTGCAGGAATATTTGAAAGAGGGGGCAGCATTAAGTGTCACTGCTGAAGGCTTCAGCACAGTTATAATTTATAAGGTACTTGCCAAGCTCTGGGTCTGTGGCCTGGATCTGTCATAAAACTAGTACATGACAAAATCTGATGACTTCTGACATGTCCAGCATACAGTGAAACAAACAGCTTCATTGAGATTGCTCTGAATAGGAAACAAACCATGCTTAAATAATAGAATGGGACATTGGGATTGTAAAGGGTAAGAATAGGCAGAAAGTTCTGGACTTTGATTCAAGTATAGTTAAGATTTGTCTTAGAAGAATTTCTGTTACACATATCCCTTACAAAGACCTTTCATAAATAGATACATCATTACTTACTACAGCCATTGTGTCATCTGGAATTCAACATAAAATCCCATACGACTTAGTAACTATTATAGTATGGGGTTATAAAAAGAGTAAAAATCAGAAATTTTATCTTAGAGCAAACAAAGGTGATTAAAACCTTATCCATTGGCCGGGCATGGTGGCGCACGCCTTTAATCCTAGCACTTGGGAGGCAGAGGCAGGTGGATCTTTGTGAGTTCAAGGCCAGCCTGGTCTACAGAGTGAGTTCTAGGCCAGCTGGGGCTACAGGGAGACCCTGTCTCGANGAGTAAGATGATATCTTAAAGTGGTTTTGATTTGCATTTCCTTAATGATTAGTGATGTTGAGCAGTTCTTGAGGTGTTTCTCAGACATCTCTAATTCCTCGCTTTATATTAGTTACTATATGCCTATGAGCAAGTATTTTGGCTTATTAATATTGCAAGTATTGCAATACATTAACCCCTCAAACTACCTTCAATATGAATGTTCATATTCAAATTGAATTCTTGGGTTTTTTTTATTGATGCTTTGTGCATTTCATACATCATTTTACAATTCAGTTCAGGCATATTTCCCTTTCCCTTCCCCCCCACCCCCACCACAACCGAGATCATGCATTTTGCCATAACTGTCCTGCATCTTTCTCTCAGTTATTTTTTTTTCATTTTTTAGCTATAAGTGATAATCCATGAGTACAAGCATTCTTGGTTTTTCTATCCATGCACTAAGTAGTTAATATTGTACACAACATATTAGGTCAAAATCATTCTTGTCAACATAACTCTCATGTTCCATATTCAGCCCCTTAATCTTCCATCCTCTGTGAAACTATAGCCCTGAGATGATAGAAACATGTGGATGTTTAGTTTTATCTGAATGAGATACATATATGTTTGAAACTATGATTTAAAGTGATTATATACCATAATTGTAAGTTCACTTACACCTTGAGCTTATTCTTCTACCCTCATCTAATGTGAATCCATCTAAATGCATTTTAGTTATCTGTTCCTAGGGAAACGTGTCTCTCCTTTGTTCTTGTTATAGTACTGGTGTGTCATGTCTTCTCATTAGAAATGAATTGTATGTGTCTAGGAGTATATAGATATTGTAGTGTATATTATAGGGTACTTACTTCACTAGCATCTACTATATATAGACTTTGTCAACAGGTAAGATTCCCCCAGCCCATGTGTTTCATCAATCATTCATCCATCACCATCTCCATATGATGGGCTCTTCTTCTGTCAAATTGTGCACACTACATTGTCCATACCTGTCTGCCTTTCCTCTTTTTGTCTTTCTGTATTAGATATTATCTATTAGTGTCTTCTTGTATGTTCCATCAGTGAACATTGTGGAATATAGCAAATGCTGCCTCTACTTTATTTAAAGAGACCACAATGTGTATATAACCTCTGCAATTACTGAGGACAATCTTGGGCTTTAGTTCTCTGTATATTCTTTGAACATTGTATCTTCTACTTCATCATGTTGTTACCTGACTCAATTTCACAATTATCAGGTTCTGTCTGATTACTTCAACATTGGATAGCTTCCTGTTATATTTCTGGTAGAAATCCAGTTTCCTGCTTTGGCCTATAACACCTATGTATTGTAGGCACTTTCTAATTGTCTGCTTTCATGACCTATAATTCTTATTTTAACTTAAAAATTTGCTATTTATTCATTTGTGGGTGTATGACAGAGGGTAGAGGTAGCTACAGAGTGTGTGTATAGATCAGGTGGACAACTTACAGGAGTTGGTTTTCTTCTTCGAACATGGTGGTTAGGTTCCAGGGATCAAACCTAGATTGTCAGGCTTGGCAGCAAGTGCCTTAACCTACTGAGTTATTTTGTTGGCCCTTGTTCTATGTTTTGAAATAGACTCTCATGTTTGGCTTGAGGGGATCTGAGATTTGCTATGGTACACAAACTGGCCTTGAACTCGAAATTCTCCTGGTCTTTTGTCATTGTAATTCTATTCTTAATAGAATTAGTATCTGAAACTATATTTTACATGTTTACTATCTTTCTTTTTTATCTTTTGGAGCACACCTTTCTTGCCTGTTCCATGTTGTCACTGTATTGCTGGGATTATAGATATGCTTACACCAACATCATTCCTCTTAAATTTCTGCGTTGTTTTCAGACTATAGCCTCACTGGCTATTTTCTAATCCTCCAGAATATAAAATTCATTCATTAAAATAATTTTGTTAATTTTTTGAACATTTTCTTACAATATACTTTGATCACATTCACCCCAAATCCTCCCCTTAACTCCTCCCAGGTCTGCCTGAAACTTCATAGAATAAAGAAAAAAATCAAAAATATTTATTTAGTGATCTGTTGACCCTAATTTGTGCTATGTCCATATACTTGTGTGTGTGGAGCCACCCACTGGCGCATGGTAAAGTTACCAGAGGCCCCTTCTCTCTCCCTGAGAAGCCATAAAATATGCACAGCCTCTCAGTTATGAGTAGGGGTCCATGAACCTTTCCTACTCAATTCTAGATTGACTGTCGTGTCCAGAAGACACTGTTTCACTCTGGCCCTCTCCAACCCCTGCTTTTACAATCTTTCCAGCTCTCTTCTGCCATGGTCCCAGAGCCTAGAGAGGGGTTTGATACAGATATCTAATTTGTGGCTAAACACATCACTAATACTTATTCTCTATACTAGTGGGTTCATCACTAGAGTCTGTGAACTATCCAATCAGGAATTTGTGGACAGATTTGTAGTACCACGCATATGTTTCCTGTAGATCTGATTTTAAAAACAATCTGAAAGCAGTTGGTTACCCCCATATTGCGCCCTTGGGCATATCTTGCCATGTGGCTATTAATGCAGTTCATAGAATTCATAGCTAGAGATTACTATTGATCACCTCCCCCCCAGTAGCCTGCACAGCACCGTCTGGTGCTATGCAAGCTAGCCAGTAGTGAGGATGTTTCCTAGTCAGTGCCAACTTGATTTCTCCATGTCCTAGGATCAGTTTGTGTGGCATCTTCAATAATAGTCTTACCATCAAGTTCTGGTGAGCAACCAAGAGCAATAGCAATAATTTATATTGTTTTGAGGGTCTCTGGGACACCTCTGACCAACAACTGGCACCTGATGTGTGACAAAGATGCCAAGACCATATTTTGGAGAAAAACACCTTTAACAAAGAGTGTTGGGAAAACTGAATATCTGCATGTAGAAGAATGAAACTTGATCTTTCTCTCTCACTCTACATGCAAATAGATTCCAGATATATCAGAGTTGTCAATGTTAGACCAGAAACTCTGAAACATCTAAAAGAGAGTAAGGTGTTTTAGGATCTAGGCACAGATAAGAACTTTCTGGAAAGGACTCTGGTTGCCCAGGAAATAAGACCAAAAATTAACAAGTGGAACTTCATGAAGTTAATGCAATGGAAACATTTAATCAACTGAAGAAGAAACCTAAAGAATTGGGGGGAAATCCAGGCTTCCAGCTCTCATGAGCTACCTCTTCCCCCAGCTGGGCTGGGATTTTAATGTCTTTGAGTCATTTTTGCTCCTGTAAAGACCCCTTATCAATGTTTCTCTAAATAATCTCAACAAAACTCATTGGTTCAGCAAGTTGGACTTGGTCTTTGGTCTATCACTGGTTTCCTCTCAATGGTGATTACGTGTTGTTTACATCTCCCCAGAAATAACATCACACAACAACCGGAAGTTGAGAGGGAGAGTGTCTACAATCCTGAACTCTTTCCCTTTTCTCCTTCAGTTCCATCCAGGTCTCCAGCACAGGGGATAGCATGGTCACATTTAAGGCAGGTCTTCCCTCTTGGTTAACCCCTCTCTGGAGATGCCTTCACAGACACATACAGAGGCACTCTTTGCTGCTGTCCTGGGTGCTTTTCCATTGGTAATCAGTATCAACCACTTCTACATGTTAAAATACCATTTAAAATTACCAAAAATTAAATACCATTTAATACCAGGTCTCTCTCTCTCTAAGCTTTGTTTCCAATGAGAAGTATTGTTGTTAATCACAATACTAATCACTAATATCAAATGATTATTGCATGCATATGGCAAATTAAAATGAAAAATTCCCCATATTTACAAATGTTTAGCAGAAAAAGCTAAGATAATAGTTCTTACATCCAGGATTTTTTTCCAATTAACCAAATATTTGTTCAGTAATATTCATCATACTATTAGTTGATATGGTAAATAATTAAGAACAATCTGTGCCAATTGAGGGACGTTTTCTCTTATCAAGAAATAAAAGATTCTTTAACCTGTTCATTAATTCGGTGAGTGTGAATAAAAATTATACCTCCTCCAAATGGGAAAGACTCTTTAAAGAGTCTTTCTTTAAGAGTCTTTCTTCTGGAAACGTTTTCTCTTATCAAGAAATAAAAGATTCTTTAACCTGTTCATTAATTTGGTGAGTGTGAATAAAAATTATACCTCCTCCAAATGGGAAAGACTCTTTTAAGAGTCTCTCTTTAAGAGTCTTTCTTCTGGAAACCCGTGGTTCTATTGGGAGACACAGGAAGAGATACTATAGATTCTGAAAAGAAAAAAGATTCTAACAAAAGAGAGTTTTAACATTTTTTAATATTATGAACGATTTTAATTATAGCAATCAAATCATCCTAAAAATACAGCATAATTTTCCTGAGATTTTGAGTGATGATATATTCAATACATATCTTTATAGAATAAGATGTATCCAGTGAGAAAACAGAGGAGCTGAACTAAATGATCTCTACTGTCCTCATAGAAATACCAGCTATTCGCTGGCTGCAGGTCACAGGGTCCTAGGCAGCTGTGTTTTCCCTCCTCCTTGGTGTCTGCTGTGAGAGTGAGATTTCTAAAGAAGTTTCTGCAGAGAAGTCAAAAAATCACTTCTACTAAGGAAGGTTTATGTGGCTGCACTACTGAGAGCTTGGGCAGTAAGTAGCTGAAGAGAAATATGTTTCTCCACCTGAAAAATCTCAGGGTTCCTATGGATGAGAATCCATTTTATTTTTACAGGATATAATTTAGATGCCTACCTACAACAGCATCAAGTATTTTATGGGAAAATCCATCTTGTTTAACACTTGGCTTTGTTGTGGGATTGCTATATTCATTTACCTGTATGACTCCTACAACCAGCTATGACTGGGTTTGGTAGCTAAAGCAAAGGCCAGAACCTGAAGTATTTGTCATTAGACTCTGTAAGAAAACCCCCAAAGCCTTTCTCTCTCAGTCTCTCTGTCTCTGTCTCTGTCTCTCTGTCTCTCTGTCTCTCTCTCTCTAAGCTTTGTTTCCAATGAGAAGTATTGTTGTTAATCACAATACCAATCACTAATATCAAATGATTATGAGCAAAATGTATGTTTTTTTTTAGACAGGGTCTAACTGTGTACTGCTGGTCTTAAACTTGTTATGCAGACCAGGATGGCTTCACATTCATAGAGATCCTCCTGCTTCTGCCTCTTAAGTGCTATGATGTGTGCCACAGTACATGGTCGAGAAGTAAACAGTCTACTTTCTCTGGAGATGTCATTTTTGTCTCTGATCAGTTCAGGCTGTTTCCTTTCATGGGTTGGCAGATTATCCAGGAATAACCTTTTTTTTTTTTGTCTTTTTGAGACAGGGTCTCCCTTTAGTCCCAGCTGGCCTGGAGCTCACTTTGTAGACCAGGCGGGCCTTGAACTCACAGAGATCCACCTGCCTCTGCTTCCCAAGTACTGGGAATAACCTTTTACTCCTACTCATGAAGCACAAGCAATTAGATATACATGCATTTAAACAGTACTAATTATTATGGTAGGTTGTGTTGGTATAGACACAGATGTTTGGATGGTATGCTAATCCAAGAACTATAGCTTTTCTGCAAAAGATGACAGGGGCTTACTGTGGCCCATAACATCTACTAACCACTAGAGGACGCAAGCTTGTGGCATCAGCCGTGAACTATTCATCCAAGGAGAGAGCTAACAGCCAATTAGACCTGGGATATACAGACATATGGCTGCCGCTGCTGCACAGTATTTCCAGGCAGGTGAGGTGTAGCTGATGCTGACGGAGGAGTCCTGCTTGACTCAAGACCAATATTTGCTTTATTGATTCAGTGGCCTTTGGTAACACTCTGGCATTCTAGAGGCCAACTGTACACTTGCAAGTGTGGTCTCAATACATCTTTCCCATGTTTACACCAGGTTTCGACAGCAGGCCCTTACCACCTCTCTTCTTGCATGTATCTCAGTTTGCAGGCAAAAAACCCTTACCTTTTTGGGGGGCTTGGATCCCCTAGCCAACATCTCCTTGGCAGAATAATCCATTGCTGATATCAGAGCTCTCCTGTATTAATATATTTTGTTTAATTACACAGCTTATAAAGACTTTAGTATTATATTTTGCTCTGAATAGAGAATTATCCTTTCACAGTTCCTATGTCTATCAGTCAATTAAAGAAAATAGCTGTACCGGTTTTATAAGAGATTACCTCTATAACAGTTAGCTCTAATTTACAGTTAGGGAATGACTTCATTACCATCATGTTTTTCTTTGTTCTATGAAAAGGAGGTAAGAAAGTCTCTCATATTAAAACTTTGTGGCACCTGGAAGGTAAAGTTCATTAGGACAAATTATAAATAGCTGTTACAAATAGGATCCACAGAGATGTTTGATGCCTGTGGAAGTCTGAGGTTTTTCTTCCCTTCAATGTTAAGTTGGGCCAACTTCTGTGCTGGTATTTCTTGGTACATCCTGCATAATGCAAAGCTGCATCTTTTCTTTCTCAGCCATCAAGTTGGTGATGCTTTGAACTGTGGGAACATGCAAATCCTTTCCCATAGTTAGTTTTAAGATCTGAATTGAAAATTTGACAAAAGGTTTAATACATAACTGTATCCTCCCTTTTTTATTTTAGGTTTCTATTTTTTGACCCACGAATCTCAAAAAGGCAGTTGTATTACACATACCTATAGGCAGAAGTCCAGGTATAAATTTACATTAAATTTACCCAAGCTGTTTATCATTGACTGCATGTTGTTAATTTGGGAAGCAAACCAAATTCCTTTAGTTAAACTATCCTACAGGTAAAAGAAAATGTTACAAGATGACACCATACAACACAAAAACCATAGAGAACATTTGTATACATTAACTCCAAAGCCGTTGTTATACAAATCATAAGCAAAACAAATGTGGACAATTTATATCTCCAATTAGCCCAAATGTACTACCCTTTTTATTAAAACCTTCCAACCACTGTAGTTTGATATAGACGTTTTTACTTTTACTAAGTCCTAAAATACCATATAATATGTAGACAAAGTTTTGGCAAATTTGGATAACTGTTAAACTCACATCAATTAACTATGCATTAATGTAATGTAGACCTGTGTCCCCCTCCCAACCCTCCCAGCCCACCAGATTCACCATTTCAGTCAGTTCTTTGATGCAGTCTTTTCTGTTGTTGTTGGTGGTGTTATTCCTTCCAAAATGCATCACTTCTCCCAAGAAATATTTACAACTGGGTTATTGGTGCTAACATCCACAGATGAGGGATACTATCAATCATTAGTTTTGTTTTCTGGGACTGTGTTACTTCACTTAACATACTTTCTTCTGGTTCCATCTATTTACCTGAAAATTTCATGATGTCATCTTTCTTTACCACTGCATAGAACTCCATTGTGTAGATGTACCACATTTTCTCTATCCACTCATCAGTTGAGGGGCATTTTGGTTGATTCCAATGCTTCGCTATTGTGAAGAGAGCTGCAATAAACATGGCTGTACATGTATCTCTGTGGTAGGAAGAGTCTGATGGATATATTTCCAGACGTGGTATGGCTAGGTCAGGTGGTAGGCTCATTTTGAATCTTTTAATGGTTCTCCATAATGCTTTCCATACTGGTTGTACAAGTTTGCATTCCCACCAGCAGTGGATGAGTGTTCCCCTTTCCCCACACCCTCTCCAGCATTTAGTATCATTAGTTTTCTTGATCCTTGCCAGCCTTATTGGGGTGAGGTGGTTTTAATTTGCATTTCCTTAATTATTAGCGATGTTGAACACTTTTTAAGATGTTTCTCAGCCATCTCTGTTTCCTCACTTGTGAAGTCTCTGCTTGGCTGTTTACTCCATCTTTTGACTGAGTCATTTGTTTTCTTACTTCTTTGTTTTTTGAATAGTTTATATATTCTGGAAGTTAATGCTCTGTCAGATGTATCAGCAGTGAAGGTTTCCTCCCACTCTGGGTTTTCTCTTCACTTCCCTGACTGTTTCTTTTGCTGTACAGAAACTTTTGAGTTTAATAAGGTCCCATTTGTCAATTGTCGACCTTATTTCCTGTGCAGCTGCTGTCTGATTTAGAAAGTCTTTTCCTACATCTATTTCTTGTAAGTTGCTGCCAACTTTTTCTTCTATCACCTTTAGAGTTTTGGGTTTCACATTGAAGTCTTTGATCCATTTGGAGTTGATCTTTGTACAGGGTGAGAGGTAGGGGGTTAATTTTATTTTTCTGCAAGTGGTGATCCAGTTTTGCCAACACCATTTGCTGAAGATGCTGTCTTTCCACCTTATTTTTTAAATTTGAGAATTCCATACATGTATAAATGAAATATGATTAAACCCACCTCCATATCCCCCTTACCACTCTCCCCAGATCCCCATCCATGTGTTCCCTTCTCAATGTCATATATTTTTCTTTATTTTCAAATAACTCACTAAATCTAATTAATGCTGCCCTTATGTGCATGTGCGTGGGCCCTCCCACAGGACATGGGAAACATATGAGTGGCCACAGCCTCAAGGAAGAATGAGTATCCCTCTCCCAGTAGCTCTCAACTGCCAATAGTGCCTCAGTGCTTCCCTATCTATGCCAGATAAATGACTGACTTGATCTTGTGCAGGTTGTGTGCAAGTAACTACAGTTGCTATGAGTTTATAGGTATAATGAGCATGTTGTGTCTAGAAGACAACATTTCAGCCTTCCTCCCTATCCTGCAGCTCTAGCATTCTTTCTCCCTCTACTTCTGCTATGTTTCCTGGGCCTTGGGGGTGGGGGAGATTGATAAAGATGCCTCATTTAGAACTGAGCAATTACAGTTCTTCATTCTCAGAACTTTGACCAGCTATGGATCTCTTCAGTGAATGTTTCTTGCCACAAAAAGAACCTCCTCTGGCCAAAGTTGACAGCAGTCCAGGTTTATGCATATAAGTATAAATATTTAGAAGACAACTAGACAACGTGATTATTTTTCCACCCTAGGGTCTATGACCTCCCTATTGATGGCCCTTGACAATGTTCACAATACCAGGCATAAAATTCTCTTCTGTGGAGCAGGCTTCAAATCTAATCAGAACACAGTTGGTTACCCCATAGCAATTATTCCCCTAGCACTGATGGACTTTTCTTATCTGGCAGGGCAGTATTATAGAATGCAATGTCCAGTGCTGGTTAAGACTATTAATGTCTTTTCTCTTACATTTGGTTTCACAGTATCTTCTGACACTATCAAAACTAGCCAGAAGGGGGAAAGTGTTTTACTCATTTTGAGATTGATTTCTCTATGTCCTAGAGCCAAAGTGTGTGGTGTACTCAGTAATAGAATTTTATTATGTAGTTATGGTGGTTAACCAAGATCAATGGTGATAGCTTGGGTTGTTTGGAGACCTCTCAGATCTGCCTGATCAGTAACTCATAGGGAGGTATCCCATACTTTGCACTGTAATTTCGGTTTAATACTTCATGTATTTTGGAGCAGCATTGCCTAACTGTGTAGCCTTCATTCGAACTCTTTTGAGAATTTTCATTTGAAATTGTCTTACTAATTAGCAGTTTTCCATAAAGCTTTTTCATGGGTCGTTAGTTTTTGTGAGCCCACCCATTCCTGTTCCTGTCCAGCATCCTCTCACCTCATCCCTGCTTCATCCTTTAACTCCCAGCATTCCTCCTTCTTTCCTATAACATATGGTCTACTATTTCCTCTAATTGTAATTTTAATTAGGTTGCAAGATGATAGATTTCCATATGGTTTTTCATACATCCTTTATTTAGGTTAGCCTTCTAATTACCTGAATTCCTCTATCTTCCTGTACCTCTCCAGCATTCTACCGCTCTACTTTTGTTTTGGTGATAACCCACCATCCTCCCTTAATTTACTTAACCCACCACCCCTATGGTTCTATCAAGTTTACTGGCTTTCATAAATACATAAATCTAAAGATTTGAAGCTACGATCCACCTATAAGAAAAAATATGCAATATTTATCATTCTGGGCTTGTATGACCTCACTCAGAATATTCTTTTGCTTAGCAGCATTTGAATAGTTTATGTTGATGTAAGTGAGCAACAGAATGGGGGAGTCTGTTAAAGTCATGCTTTTTTTCCACATACGAAAGGTAACAGTGTAAGATTTGGTTAAAGTAAGTCCCTTTGGACTCTGTAGAGAAGCTGGTGGATACAGCTGACCTGGTTTCTGACTACTGGATTCAAATACAAAACAATGACATAACATTCTTTTATTCTTCACAATTCTAATTTTATTTTGGACTCTTAATCTTTTTCTGTAATTGGAGCATAGCTTTTCAGGGCTTTTAGTAATTTCTTCTACTTTTGCCAACTTATTCTTGGATAAGCCAAATATAATTAGTAAATAAAAGCGACTATAATTTGTTTCATATATTTATGAGACAATAACTGTTTAAATTTCATACAGTGTCCATCACTTAACACTTTGTGGGGTTTCTCCTAGACTCTCTGGATGACATGTCCAATAGTGGAAGAGAGTCCCATAATATTCCCAATATGTTGCAACAGACTTCTGTTTAAATGTTTAAATTTAACCCTTTATTCACTAACAAAGGAATTTGTTATATATTCAAAAATTTAAAACATAAATTAAAGTATTTACATTATTATATTGACAATTAGCAAGAATAACAAATATTCCATTTAACAATCTAATTACACAAAATGCCTGCGCTATTAGCTGATTGTTATTTTTACTGTTTTACTACTATGCGATTATTTATAGACTGGTTGCTATGTGCACATCACTGACAAGTGCGGTGGAAGGTGAGAGTGAATTTAATCATTCTTCAGTTGGTGATAATGATGTATAAGAATGGTTGCACCTGTATATAATAAAAATACTATAATGTAAGGGAACCTCTATGAAAGGGAAAGGATCTATGCATCAGCCAAAGCAGAGTATTAGGCCCACAACCTTAGTGCTATTTGAGAGTTTTCACGAGTTCCTTTTCTCTTGCCCCTGTGAAATGATGCAGGACTGGCTCCCAATGTCCCAAAATAAACCCATCCATCACTATTCTGTATTTCCCAGAAATGGAGCATGAAAGATTCTATTTTTGTTATGCTGTTGGCACTGACAGAAAAGAATTTTACTTTCCCTTTGTCTCCTCTCCTAACACATATGCATGTGCACACACACACACACACACACACACACACACACTGCACACCATAATTAACTATAGTTATCTCTTAGAGAACAGAGAGTTGCTACTTACTATTTACTGTATTCTAGGTACTGAACTTGGCTTATTTCACCAAATTTCCAAATTCACCCATGAGATACATGATAGAAGACAAAAATGGACTAGAGCAGAGGTGAATTGCTCAATTAATTATCATCATTTTTCACAGCCAATGAGGAATAGAACTATCATTGCAAATATAATGTGATCCTTATATTAGCCCTGTAGGTAGCACAATGGGTCTTTAATATTACAATGTTTAAAGTTTGTCATTAAGCTGTTATCTCACAGTAATAGTGATACTAGCAAAATTGAATGGGAAGTTTCAGGAGAGAAGTAATGGTAAGTAGTAGGTAGATGTATTTAAAATATTTAGCTGTGAGTCATTTATCCATGGTAAGCAATAATGTTATGTAGATATGTAGATTGGCCAGGCAGAGCCATTTTCTGAAGTGAACAGCAACAGCTTTGATTAGTGATCAGGAACCTGATATAGACACATGGCTTTTCTATATAAATTTAAGTGTCAGTGTGTGAAGCTGGATGTTAGCTAGAGATCTGTTTCCTCATCTCCTTCAAAAATGAAATTGAATATGCATAATTTTACTTAGTATATGTTATATGATACTTTCATTTTTATTGCATTAAGGACTTTCCCCCTCACAATGGCCTCCAAAAAAATAAATTATTTAGGAACAAACCTGACCAAACACACTAAAAATCTCTACATTGAAAATTTAAAATCCCTCAAGAAGGAGACTGAGGAAGACACTAGAAGACAGAAGAACTTCCCATGCACACGGATTGGAAGAATTAATATAGTTAAAAAGGACCATCCTGCCCAAAGTAATATACAGATTCAATGCAATCAGAATTAAAATGCCCATGAGCTTCATCACAGACCTAGAAAAAAATCATTTTGAAGTTCATATGGAGAAACCAAAGACCCTAGATAGCCAAAGCAACCCTGAGCAAAAAAAATAATAATAATAATACCGGGGGGATTACCATAACAGACTTCAAACTATATTACAGGGCTATCATCATAAAAACATCCTTGTATTGGCATAAAAACAGACCCATAGACCAATGGAACAAAATTGAGGAACCAGTCCTGAGCATATCCAATTTAGGCCACCTCATATTCAACAAAAGGCCAAGAAGACTCAATAGAGGAAAGACAACACCTTCAGCAAATGGTGTTGGCATAACTGGATCACCACTTGTAGAATAAAACAAACCCCTTACATCTTGCCATGTACAAAAATCAATGCAAATGGATCAAAGACCCCGATGTGAAACCGAAAACTCTGAAAATGATAGAAGAAAATATTGGTGGTAACCTACAAGACATAGACATAGGAAAAGAATTTCTAAATATCAGACAGTAGCTGCACAGGAAATAAGATCAACAATTGACAAATGGGACCTTATTAAACTCAAGAGCTTCTATACAGCAAAAGAAACAAAAAGTGAAGAGAAAACCCACAGAGTGGGAGGAAGCCTTACCAGTGATACATCCAGAGTCTGAAAACTACCCAAAAAACAAAGGAGGAAGAAAACAGGTGACCCACTCAAAAGATGGAGTAAAGAGCTAAACAGAGACTTCACAAATGAAGAAGTAAACATGGCTGAGAAATATCTTTAAAAAAGTGTTCAACATCGCTAGTAATTAAGGAAATGCATATTAAAACCATCTTAAGACTTCATCTTACTCCAGTTAGACTAGTTATGATTCACAAAACAAAGGATACCAAATGCTGGTGAGGTTGTGGGGAATGGTGAATTCCCACTGCTGGTGGGAATGCAAACTCATGGAACCCCTAAGGACAGCAGTGTGGAGAACTCTTAAAAAGCTGAAAATGAACCTACCACCTGACCCAGTCATACCACTCCTTGGTATGTACCCACAGACTCTCTTATCACAGAGATACATGTACAGCGATGTTTATTGCAGCTCTCTGCTCTTTCCGCAATAGTGAAGAGCTGGACGCAACCCCAAGTGTCCCTCAACTGCTAACATGGATAGAGAAAAATGTGGTACATGTACACAATGGAACTCTATGCAGCAGTAAAGAAAGATGACATCATGAACTTTTTCAGGTAAATGGTTGGAAGTAGAAGATTTTTTGTTAAGTGAAGTAACAGTTCCAGAAAGGAAAAAATGCCGAGGAATGGTTTCCCTCGTTTGTTTGTGGATGCTAGCAACAAAGCCATAGTTGAAAGGCAAGCTAAGAAAAGTTTTAATTGCACATATTTCCTTTTATATGAAAGCAACTGTGCGTGTTATAATGTGAACTCCTTAATAAGACTCTAGAATTAAACTTACCACGTTTTTTCAGACTTTGTAATTGGGTGGATAGGGGAGGAAGTTATGTATTCATAGTTTAGAGTAAATTATAGAAAATTAAAAGGGAAAGTATGTGAAAACTCCTAGACCATAAGTTGGAATTAACAGTTTAGTTTTCAGAGGTCATGATTTTAGCTATATATGTGAATATATAGATATATATAATATAGAGATATATATAAATGCATAGTTTGGAGCAACACAAATGGGAGGGAACAAACAACGACAAAAGACTGGGTCAAAGAAAACTGACTGAAACAGTTTAACTTCTGCCCGAACAATAATTCTGCAGAGAAAAACGTTAAAAAGATTGAGAAAAAGATGACAAGATGTGTATGGCGAATGCATGAACTGGGTTTGGGGTGGGGGAACATGGGGAAAGGAATGTGTCTAAATTGGGGCTGGATAAATGATAATATGAAATACACTAAATATCAATAAAATGTTTTATTAAAAGACATTACTTGTTTCTTTTGTTGAAAAATATTTTTTGAAAGGCAGTTTTGAATGGTTTAGCATAGGAATATATATTTTTCTATATCATAAACATGGGGTTGGATCATAGCTCAGTGGCTAAGATTTTTTAGCATGCTTGTAAGACCTTGAGTTGAACCTTAGGAGCACTAAATGGTAATACTGAAGACTGATAACACCTGCTCAAGTTGGACCCATTTAGGTGTAAGGAATGGACATTTGTTCACATTATTGTCATAATAAAAACTTACTCTTATGGTCAGTAAGGGAGAGAAGAAACTTTAACAAAACAAGGCTGTCTTACAGTAGGAAAATCACCTAAAGCCTGAAGCTAATCCCAAACTAGAGACCTCAAAATCAAGTCTTTCTTTGTTGTGCCTTTAATGTTAGATTTATTTTTCCCCAAACTATTCATCTTCCACTCATGTTGTTTCCTTGCTAACTGTTGATGACCACACATTCAACTTGATACTGCTTGCTCTTTTCTTCCTTATAATTTGCATTTCTTAGGCTTTCTGTACCCTTCGGCATATTTTTTCTTTAGATTTCTCTAAGTAGCCTTTCTGTTTCAGTTTGAGACATAAGCGTTTTGATTCTTAAATCTTATAAAAATATTTTATTTATTTATTTTATGTGTAGGTGGTGCAAGTTGCCTGCATGTATGTCATGCAACCCTGAGGTGGTCAGAAAGAGGGCACGGGACCCTTGGACGGTAAAGTTTGGAACAGTTTGTGGACCTCTGTTGTGGGTGTAGAACTGAAGACAGGTCCCTTGATAGCAGCTAGTGCCTCTTAAAATGTAAGCCACCTCTCCAGCCTCGTTAGTCTTAAACTTTTTGAAGAACATTAATAAGATTGACTTCCTATTACTATTATAGAAAGTAACCTCCAAACAGGGACAGAAAGCATCCTAGAACCCAGGAAATGGCTTTATCTCACTCATGAACTATAATTTGGAGAGGTAGTTTAAGACAATTTTTTTTTTTTTTTTTTTTTTTTTTTTGGTCTTTTGTGCGAACCAGGGTCTCCCTGTAGCCCAGCTTGTCTGGAACGCACTCGGTAACCAGGCTGGGCATTAGATCACAAAGATCCGCCTTCCCTCTGCCTCCCAAAGGCTAGTATTAAAGGCGTGTGGCAGCACGCCCAGCCCAAGACAATTTTTCTTAAGTGGACCTGTTGTAATAACATGTACAACGATCACTATATTTTACACACTTTGAGATTAAAGAGATATTCATACCTACTTTAAAAAAAAAAAAAAAAAAAAAAAACCTAGGCTTTTCAAGACAGAAAAAACTTTTTAATTTATTTATTTATTATATTTAGTTTACATGTATGAATGTACTAAGGCATGTAGGTTTGTGGCGCCTGTGTCGTGCAATGCCTCCGAGGTCAAAGAGGGTATCGGATGTCCCCCGAGGAACTGGAGTTCTCCTGGAATTGGACTTATGGGCCGGTTCGATCAGCTGCATGTGGGGTGCGGGGTGACAACCCGGGTCCTCTGCAAGAAGCAATTGGCACTCTTAAACACCGCTAGGGCCATCTCTCAAAGGCAGCCCCCCATACCTAACTTTTTTTTTTTTTTTTTTTTTTTTTTTGGTCTTTGTGAGACAAGGGTCTTCCTGTAGCCTCGGCTATCCTGGAACGCGGATCTGGAGACCTGGCTAGAACTTGAACTCACAGAGATGCCACCTGCCTCTGCTCAAAGTGCTAGGACTAAAAGGCATGCAAACGAACTCCTGGCTCATACTGGCTTATTAAGTCTTCCTGTTTGTTACAATTTTTCTAGCCCCTATATATGACAATAAAGTTTTTCTTACTGACCCACCCCAAAGTTAGGATCATAGCACTTATTATGACCTCATGTCTCTTCTGCATCCCCTTTTCTGTGCTATAGATTTATAAAGGGGACAGACTACATCAAAGTTACCATCAAACCCCATTTTATTTTTTATCACATGAGAGAAGTATATGTAAAGTTCTGAACTATAAACAAAGGAGAAACACATTTTCCACATTCATGAAATTATCACTAAGAATCATTTTACTTTGTGAATTTCTTTTACTTTTATTGATGTTTTGTGTATTTCATACATCATTTTCCAATTCAGGTGAGGCATATATCCCCTTCCTGTCCTCCCCCAACCCCACCCCTACCCATCCCAGAGCATGCATTCAGCCATAAAACTTTTTCCTGCATCTTTTTCTCTGTTTTTTTTTTTGTTGTTGTTGTTTTGTTGTCTTGTTTTTAACAGTAGGTGAGAATCTGTGAGTACAAGCATAAAATCAAATCTCGGGGGCTGGAGAAATGGCCTAGGGGTTAAGAGTGGCCGACTGCTCGTTTTTTTTTTTTTTTGTTTTTTATTGATGCTTTGTGCATTCAATACATCATTTTTCCCAACTCAGTTCAGGCATATTTCCCTTCACTTCCCCCCACCCCCACCCCATCCCAGATCAGCTTTTGCCATAACTGTCCTGCAGTCTTTTCCCTATTTTTTTTGTTACATTTGTTAGCTATAAGTGATAAGCCATGAGCACAAGCATCCTCATATGAAAGCAGTTTGCAAGCTGTTGTGCCAAACCCCCACAGGCCCACCATCCAGCGGGGGGTGGAGGGCTTGTATGTTCAAATCAAGTTGATCAATGAGTGTCCAGACTACATTTGCTGTAGTGTGCAACCATTCACCCCAATCACAGCCCCTTACATTCTAAACGACCACGCCCCATCTTCTTGCAGATTGTTCCCAGGCGTTAAAAAGGGCACAGAATGGATGAGAAGCAAAACAGTCCACTCCTCTGGAGCTGTGGTCTTGGACCTCGGGTCAATTCTGGCTGTGTCCTTTCAGGGGCTGACAGTTGGTCCAGGAAAGACTCTTTCGATCCTACTAGTGAATCACAAGCAATTAGATAGATAAGGTATTTAAACAGCACTAAATAGTTATGGTAGGTTTACTTTGTTATAGACACATATGTTTGGATCATATGTTAATCCATGAATAAATGGTTCCGGTTTAAATATGAACAGGTCTTACTGTGGCCTTATAACATCTCCTAACCTGTAGAGGATGTGTAAGCTTGTGGCCCTCAGCCATGGTTTATTCCTTCAAGGAGAGAGAGCCAATAGCCAATTAGGTTTGGGGATATACAGGCATAGTGGCTGCCTCTGCGGGCACAGTATTTCCAGCAGTGAGGTGGCTTGGTGCTGACGGTGGAGTCCCTTGCTTGACTCAGGAGACCCGTATTTGCTTTATTGGTTGAGTGGGCTTTGGTAACACTCTCTGGCATTCCAGAGGCATCTGTACACTTGCATGTATGGTTTCTTTCCCATGTTAACGTCAGTCTTTGACAGCAGGGGCCTTATCGCCGTCCTCGTCTTGCAGGTATCCCAGTTTTAGAGGCAAGGAGCCCTTTTTACCTTTTGTGGGGCCTTGAATCCCCTGTCCAACATCCCCCTGGTAGAAAAATCCATTGCTGCTGGTCAGAGCTCCCTGTATTAATATATTTGTTTGCTTAAGTGCAATAGCTTAGGACTTTAGTATTATATTGTGGTTTTGAACAGAGAATAAACCTTTCACAGTTCGTAAAGAGGAACCCGGGTTTTCGGTATCCCAGCACCCACATGTGATGGCAGCTGAGACGTCGAAAACTCCAAGTCCAGAAAGAACTCCCCGTTCCAGGGGAATCCACACCCTCTTCTGACCTCCAGCGGCATTGCAAATTGCACGACACGGTTCACAAACTTGCATGCAGACATAACAATATTCATACACATACAGAAATAAAAAAAATTAAAAAAATCAAATCTCACTAGCTGCTAACAAAGTTGGAGAAGTAGTATGTGTTATCAAATAGGACACAATGTTCTTTACGACCTGGCTGAACTGCTTGCAATACAAAATGGGTAAGTTGGAATGATTATTTAAAATTGTAGTGATGTTATCAACCCTCTCTGTACACATTTGTATGTTCAAAATATTATTCCTAAGTATTTTTAAAATGTGGCATTTTATTATCAACTAGTTGTTGTCATTTCTCCTAACCAACTATTTAATGAAAAAATTCTTCAACTTGGCATGTTTTCCCCAGTTCAAAAATGTTTCAATGATATTTTAGGCCAGTTTTATTTTTGCCAGTGAAAAATTGTCTTTTTCACTGAGCAAGTCTCATTGTCATGGAAGATTAACTGGGGGTGTCAAGTATAAGAAAACATGTCAGATACTTTGTACTCTTCCTGTCAATGGGTCATTCATCTATTCAGTCATTCACAAGGTCGTTCATCTTTTTAGAGACAGTAGAATATCTAATTTACTTCTTCATATATTTTAAAGAGAACTAATTACTGAAAGAACAGCCGAAGAATATGAAATTCAGCAGCGGCGTGTGATGGGAAATATGGAGGCAAAGCATGACAGTTCTTCTTCATTTGAAACTGCCTAGGGTTCTTGATATGAATACCTAAGATGCACTGGAACTGGCAAAGTTTCTTTTGCTGCCAGAGGCAGACATTTGCTGCTGTGCTATCAGGTGCTGTCTGATAGGGAACGCACAGGTATGGCTGAAATCTTCAATCTGATTTAGAATATTTAGCAAAGGAAACTTTGTTGTTATATTCTGGCTTTTCAAAGCACAGGAAATAAATAAGACCAGCCAAGACACATAAATAATGTTTTTATTTCTGGCTAAATTCTTAAGACTAATGTATTTCCCTAGTGGAGTTGTTGAGAAAGAATATCTTACTGACATCATGATAAGCTGTCTTCTCATGCTGATAATAGTTGTAAATACAGAGAGCTTGTTTTCCCCAAGGCTTGGGCTTGCATCTTAATTCTTGTCCTATGGCAAAGTCCAGCTCTGACTTCACTGAGTTCACTTGCACAAGCAAGAAGTAGCTAGTACACAGAAGCAGCTCCAGGCTTTAGTCTCTTTTCACTGTGTCAGTTATTTTGTTTTCCTATGTTTTTAATATCTTTGCGTTATAATAGTCCATTTTACTTCATCAACACATTCTTCAAAAATATTGACCTAGGGGCTGGAGAGATGGGCTCGCGGTTAAGAGAGAGCACTGACTGGCTCTGGCCGAGGACCCGGGTTCGATTCCCAGCGGCCCACATGGGGGGTAAGAACCCATCTTTAACACGCCAGTCCAGGGAAACCAGAAACCCTCCTCTCTTCTGACCTCCTCGGCTGTGCAGGACACGGGTGCACCACCTACATGCAGACGAAGTACACTCATACACATAAAAAATAAATACATTAAAAAAAAAATTAAACCAAAAAGAAAAATAAACTTATTCAAGGAAGGTTTTAGAAGGGGGGATCATCGTCCCTCTGCTTCTTTCATAGCTTTGTCAGGCTTCCACCACTAAATTCTGAGGACATGTTACTAGGGTCTTTTCTGAAAGAAGTCTGATGTTTCATAATTATTCCTTACGCATGATCTAGGGAAGTTAAGAATGGGTGTGCTTTCTCTTGAGCTATATTTCCAGGGCATCCAGAGCTCCAAGAAGTTGCTACTTTGAAAAATCAAGGCTTCTAAAATTGAGATTTGAGATTAAATACAAATAGTTATGGTAATGATAACAATAACAACATCATTTATATGCAAGCAAATACTGTTCTAAGTGATTAATAAGGGGAAAAAAAACCCTGATTTTACAAAGAGAAAAAGATTTCCTTGATTAATTGGCATAAAGTTGAGTCAGGTGCTACATTCCAGTCTGATGCAAATTTCTCCATCATGGTCAGAGCGATCTCTAAATTTAGTGTACTCTGTCTCAAAATTTTAAAACTGTATGTAAATTCAATCTGTAATCTAAGAATTGAAAACAAAATAAGATAGAATCAGGAAAGGCCTGCTGAGTGGGATAATTATGACCCAAAAGAACAAACCTGGTGGTGTGTACTACCTGATTTCAAAATCTGTTTCAAAACCAGAATAACAAAAATAGCATGGCACTGTCATAAAAACAATTATATGAAGCAATGGAGAAATGAGAGATGCAGTCAACCAATATCAGACATAGGATCAAGAACGCATAATGGCAAGTCAATAAATGAACAACCCACCAAATAGGAAAAAACTAAAGACAGGTGGAATCACCAGCCACAGTACATAAACTCTGGTCCTATTCCCTCCTAGAGCTTCTCCTGTCAACCACCTTCCGATGGATGCTTTCTTCCCTATTTTTCCCCTGAGTTTTATAGTTACTTTTAGGTTTATATACCCATCTAAAGATTCACAGCTAGATTCACAAAGAAGAGAGATCCTGGTCATTGGTCTTTCCTGGGTCTAGAATATCTCAAGTCAAGATAATATTTTAACCTCTTTGTGTCACCCTCTGTTGCTTTGCAAATTTGCTATTGCAATGGCTCTTAGCTTTCTCTTCTACTGACTATGCAGCCGCTTGCTGCCATGCCCCTGCCATGACGACTCTGATCTCTCTTAGCTATAAGCCCCAGATTAAATTCTTCCTTCTGTAAGTTTGATTTCGGTCAGTGGTGTAATCATGAGGCAACAGAAAAAAAAATAAAAAAAAAAAAAAAAAGTTTTTTTTAATTTTATTTTATTGATGCTTTGTGAATTTCATAAAATCATTTTCCAATTCAGTTAGGCATATATCCACTTCGCCTTCCCCCCACCCCACCCCTAACCACCCCAGATCATGCATGCTGGCTGTAACCTTTCTGCATCCTTCTGTTTTGTTTGTTTTGGTTTTTAACCATAAGTGGATAATTTGTGAGTACAAGCTCCTTCATGGAAAACCAATTGCGAGCAGTTGTGCCCAAACCCCCAGCGTCATGGTCCCACACCATACCAGCGGGGGGGGGGGGGACTTGTATGTTTAATCAAGTTAATCAAATGAGTTGTCCAGTCTATATTGCGGTAGTTTCACAATTCACCCCAATTCGCAGCCTTTACATTCTACCTCCTATCTAGAAACTATCTAACTAACCGTGCCCCCTACTTCCACAGATTGTGCCCTAGGCGTAGAAAAGGGGCACAGTGGATGAGAAGCAAAACATGTCCTACTTTCTACTTTTTCTGGAGCCGTTGTCTTGGTCTTTAGTCCATTCTGGCTGTTTTCTTTCATGGGTTGCCAAACCTTGTCCAACCATAACCTTTCGATCCTACTAATGAAGCACATGCAATTAGATTATAGGTATTTAAACAGTATTCATTGTTATGGTAGTTCCGTGGTATAGACCACAGATGTTTGGATGTATGGTTAATCCATGAATTACATTGTCTTCTGTTAAGTATGACAGAGTCTTGCGTGTGTGGTTTATAATATCTCCTAACCACTTGAGGATGTAAGCTTGTTGGCATCAGCCGTGGGTTATTCCTCCAAGGAGAGAGCTAATAGCCAATTAGATTTGGATTATACAGACATATGACTGCCAATGCTGCACAGGATTCCAGGCAGGTGAGGTGTAAGCTGGTGCTGACGGAGGAGTCTTGCTTGACTCAAGGAGACCTATATTTGCTTGTATTGGTTTAGTGGCCTTTGGTAACACTCTCTGGCATGCCAGAGACCATCTGTAACTTGCAAGTGCGGGTCTCCATCATCTTTTCCCATGTTTATATCAGTTCTTCAACAGCAGGCCCTTATTGTTTCTCTTCCTGCAGATATCCTAGTTTGGATGCAAGGAGCCTTTATCTTTTACCTTTTGTGGGGGCCTTGGATCCCTGGCCAAAATCTCCTTGGTAGAATAATCTTGTTGAGGCAGAGCTCTGTATTAATATATTTTCTTAAGTGCATAGCGTAAGGAGACTTTAGCATTATATTTGTCCTGAATAGAGAAGAATCCTTTTCACAGTTTCTATGTCCATTAGTCAATTAAAGAAGGCAGTTTTTACCAATTTTACAAGAGAATACCTCTATAACAGATGGCTCCAATCTACACCTGGAGAAAGACCTCATCATCATCATATTTCTCCTTATTCTATGGGGGGGGATTAAGAAATCCTCTTGTATTAAAACTTTTGCAGCACCCAGAAGGTAAGCTTCATTAGGATTCATTAAAAATAGATGTTACTAGTAGGATCAGGATAAGGGGCCTGATGTCTGCATCAATCTGAAGGCAGTTCTTCCCTTCAATGCCCAGAGGAGTAATCCTTCTGCTGGGACTTTTTGGTACTCCGATCACTGGCAAAGGCTGCCATTTTCTTCTCAAGCCATTAAGTTGGTGAATACTCTGGCCTGTTGGAACAGACAAATCCACTTTCCCATATGAGTTTTAAGATTTGGATTGCAAGGTTTTTTGACAAAAAGTTTTCATATCTATCCATATAGCGCCCTTTTTTATTTAGGTTTTTTATGTTTGACCCAATGACAAGAAAAATATATTATACATATGGGTAGTCCAAGATACTCTCAAAATTATATAAGCTATCACTGTTCTTATTTGCCTCCCAGAGAATGAAGGTAAATCCTATTGACAAAGACAAAACATACTTTGGATGCAAGACTTGGAGGCAATGGAGGCTAGACTGAGACCAGAGCCCCCCGTCCTCCCTGAGGAATTGCTCTCATAGTATCAGAAGGCTGTGTAAAAACCACCAAGGAAGAAAAGCAATCAATTATCCTAACTACCTCTAAAGGCTGTGAACCATAATTCTGAGATGCCCGTCAAGATATCTCATATGGTACACCAGTGCCATTTTTTATTTGCTTTAGCCAACAGCTGTCTAATTTGACCTAAGACGCTTAAAGAAAAAGAAATTCATGAGTGTGCTGTAAACAAAATACCATGGAAAGGAGAGGTCACACAGATTCTAGAGAGAAGATTATAGCTGCCATTTTTCTTAATCATACAGTGGAAAATCCTAAATACTTAGCCTTATGATGTCCACAGGTAAGGGTAAAGCTCTCACTCCAATGCAAAGAAACTTCTTTTTTGCAACTGGTGAAGACCTGATATGTTTTCTACTCCCAGTGGTTAGCTCTAAACATATGTACATACAAGCAAGACTAAATGGGCTCAGTAGGTTCATATGTAACAATAATGATTAAAGAAGAGATCATCAATTTGAGACAGAGTCTGGGGTAACACATGAGGAGTTGCAAATGGAAGAGAGAAGACTGGAAATGGTGTAAACACAGTATTCATAAATGAAATTCTCCAAAGATTAAAATTTTTAAATAAAAATTATAAAGAATTAGTTAAATGATACAGACCTAGAGATTTATTGCACAAAATGGTAACTATAGTCCTAAAGAAATACACTCTATTCTTGAAAATTGCTAGGAGAGCAGATTTTACTTTTTTTAAATTAAAACATAAAGTTTTAACACAAAGTTAAATTTACCAATTTGACTTAATCGTTCCACAGTGCATACAAATATGGAAAAGTCCCAAGTCCCTCCTGTATATTAATCTTACATTTTCTTTCATTTTTACATTAACCCTCTCACAAAGTCTCAGGGTATGAGTAAAACATAGACAAGTTCTTTGATAAAATACAGAATGCAATGATTTCTGTTATTTTTTTCTGTGTGTGTGTTTTCAGACAGGGTTTCCCTGTAGCCCCTAGGCTGCCGGGAACTCACTCTGAAACCAGGCTGGCCTTGACACTCACAGAGATCCTGCCTTGCTCTGCCTCCTGAGTGCTGGGATTAAAGGCGTTGCCGCCACCATGCCTGGCACGGTTTCTCATCTCTAATTAGAGTCTGTGTTCCCATCTGAAACCTCATGAGCGTTCATTTCCCTTACTGTCTGCATTTTTCTCAACATGCTGGCCTTCTGAGCTCCAACTAGACTAGCTCGTTAAGTTCTGCTTATGGCAAATTTNATCAGCATTCAACTCGAATTTCTGAAATCCTTCTTGTGCCACAAGATTGTGAAACATACTCAGGCCTGCTGTTCCAGGATGAGGATGTGGTTCATTTTCTTTGATTATTTGGTTTTCGTTCTGTCCCTTATAGGCACACCCATGTATCCTGACAGATGGTGATACATTATTTCTAATCATGAATGGAAATCAATGAAGTAGTGACTGTCAAATCTCTAAGAGTAAATTACTCCCAAGAGCCACTGTGATTATGAGTTCTTCATTTTCTTAGACATAGAAATTCTCTATTATTCAAAAACCTGAGGAATGGTATCCCTTATTTGTGGGTGCTAGCACCAAATCCATAGTGGAAAGGCAAGCTGAGAAAAGATAATGTTATATTTCTTTTTATCTGAAAGCTTCTGTGCTGTTATAATGTGAATTCTTTAATGGGCTCTAGAATTAACTGACCACTTATTTTCAGATTTTGTGGTTGTGGTATATGTGTGGAGGGTATGTAATCATATATTAGAGTAATATAAAATTAAAGGGAAATGTGAATTCCTAAACATATTTTGGAATTAGCATACAGTTTATTTTCAAAGATCATAATTTTGGTATATATGTGACATATATATATATACATATTTTGGAGCAACACAAATGGGAGGGAACAACAACGACAAAAAGACTGGGTCAAAGAACTGACTGAAACAGTTAACTTCTGCCCAAACAATAAATATCTGCAGAGAAAAACTTTAAAAAGATTGAGAAAAAGATGCAAGAGTTGTATGGCAGAATGCATGAACTGGGTTGGGGTGGGGGACATGGAAAAGGGAATGTGTCTAAATTGGGCTGAGAAATAATATATGAAATACACTAAATATCAATAAAATGTTTTATTAAAAGACATTACTTTTCTTTTTTTGAAAAATATTTTTATGAAGGCAGTTTGAATGGTTTTAGCATAGGAATATATATTTTTCTATATCATAAACATGGGGTTGGATCATAGCTCAGTGGCTAAGATTTTTTAGCATGCTTGTAAGACCTTGAGTTGAACCTTAGGAGCACTAAATGGTAAAACTGAAGACTGATAACACCTGCTCAAGTTGGACCCATTTAGGTGTAAGGAATGGACATTTGTTCACATTATTGTCATAATAAAAACTTACTCTTATGGTCAGTAAGGGAGAGAAGAAACTTTAACAAAACAAGGCTGTCTTACAGTAGGAAAATCACCTAAAGCCTGAAGCTAATCCCAAACTAGAGACCTCAAAATCAAGTCTTTCTTTGTTGTGCCTTTAATGTTAGATTTATTTTTCCCCAAACTATTCATCTTCCACTCATGTTGTTTCCTTGCTAACTGTTGATGACCACACATTCAACTTGATACTGCTTGCTCTTTTCTTCCTTATAATTTGCATTTCTTAGGCTTTCTGTACCCTTCGGCATATTTTTTCTTTAGATTTCTCTAAGTAGCCTTTCTGTTTCAGTTTGAGACATAAGCGTTTTATTCTTAAACTTATAAAAATATTTTATTTATTATTTTTATGTGTATGTGTGCATTGCCTGAATGTATGTCATGCAAACCCTGAGGTGGTCAGAAGAGGGCACGGGATCCCTTGGACTGTAGTTTGGACAGTTGTGAGCTGCTGTGTGGGTGTTAGAAACTGAAGACAGGTCCTCTGCATAGCAGCTAGTGCTCTTAATGTTAAGCCACCTCTCCAGCCTCGTTAGTCTTAAACTTTTTGAAGAACATTAATAAGATTGACTTCCTATTACTATTATAGAAAGTAACCTCCAAACAGGGACAGAAAGCATCCTAGAACCCAGGAAATGGCTTTATCTCACTCATGAACTATAATTTGGAGAGGTAGTTTAAGACAATTTTTTTTTTTTTTTTTTTTT